>JBBCBC010000167.1:0-100000 GCA_037126765.1 Stenogyne calaminthoides | reverse complement strand
ATATCTCCAAAATAAAATCTTCCCTCCTTATGTTATGGAATTTTCGAAAATACCTTCATGAATGTCCAAGTGGAAGATTTCTTGAATTTAATGAGATAATCTTGTATTCCAAGAATACTTATCCTCATTCCATAACAAAATTCAAATAAAATCTTTCTCCCTCTTTTATCCATGATTTTCGAAAAATTGGAAAAAAAATAGGTAACAATAATTTATTTTATTTTAAACACCTTTTTCAGTTATTGAACTTTATGTTTGGGCTACTTGGGGGGCCTTTAGGAGAATTAAGATTGGACCTTCCAATGGACTTTGAACTTTCAATATTGAGCCACAATATTATTCAAGCCCATAAATATTAATTAATCCCACTACATAATTAATATTGCACTATCCATCTCAACCCATATTACTGTTAATATGGCTCCCGGTTATTATTTCCCGTGTTTAAGATTATCTAGTCCATTAATTAATTTAAGCCACTGAAATAACTTATATTAATTAACATCTTTTTCCTTGGTTAAGGAACGGCTCAACATTATTATCTATACCGGAAATTAATTTCACTTGCAAGATTTGGTATGATAAATCTTATGAGCCTCCCAAGGGGACAAATCAAACAAGACTTACTTGCACACGTTTCACCGTATTAAATCTTAGCAATCGTCATGTAACCAATATCATTGCCCAAGATACAAGGTATTGAATCTCAATGATCCTCTTCCCATTATAAGTCAAAGCAACGGCTATTGATTGCACACGATCCTATTTAAGGGGTGGAGATTAAGAAATAATGAACCACTGAGGTCTAATTCTTCTATTTTCAGTGTGAAGAATTTATCCTCCTGTAGGTCCTGTTTAATGCATCATGATGCACTGGTGCAATCTCTTGGTCAAGACAAGCCAATCTGAGCCTTATACCTCAACCTTTCGTGATGGTTTGTTCATTTCCATCTAGGTCGTTGACTTGATCGGAATTTTTGGTTAAAAATATTTTCCTACTCCCCCGCAAGAGTACGGGATCGTCGTAGTAGTGTAAGTAATTTGTCCAAGTATTTATCGAACCCAAGAGACTAGGAGAGTAGTGGACCCCCAAAATACGTATCCATGGTATTATAGAAGCGATTAAAGTTTTTTAATTTTAAAAGCAAGTTAACTCAAGTACCAATTTTCAACTAAAGACAACTAGAATTAAAATTAACAAACTACTAATCAAGTAATAAGAACAAAAGTAATCAAGCAATTAAAACTAACTTTCTAGGGAAAGTGCAAGGGTGAGAGAATTGCTTCGGGTGTTTTTCTTATGTGGGGTCACTAACAAGTTCACAAACCAACTACTCAATTATGTCAAAAGTGGTGATTTAGCTAGGAGCAATCACTAAAATGTGTAGACTAATCCCTTTTGAGGCCTAGGTGAACAACGTGAATTAACTAGCACCTAAGTAATCCCATAATCTCCTAAGATTGTGACGAATAGGATGTCGGTTACTAATTCCTAAACATCGTCTCCTCACCAACCTCATAGACGGCCTCTACTCGATTAATGTCTATTGTTGTCATTTTAGCCACTAGCCAACTTTTGATTGAACTAGCTACTAAGTAACATCAAATTACCCAAATTGAGACTCACACTCACAACTTAATCAAGCATATCCAACCCTAGTTGTAATACACAAAAATAAGAATGCTAGCTAATAGAATCAACAAGATAATTGAAGCATTAAACCCACAACAATAGAAACAATAGAAAATCACCCACATAGACATAATCAAGAAATTAGTTCACAAACCCATCAATTTCCCCACATATATCCAACACCCAAAGCAAATAAGCTTAGCCCATGGTTCTAGAAGAGAAACCCGTGGCTAAAATGAAGAAATATGACAAACCCATATTAAAATGATGATTAAACAAGCGATTATAGAAAAAATATTACCTCAAAAGATGAAATAGATAAGAACCTTGAAATATAAAAAATAAACTCCTCCAATCTTTGTTTGTAAATGCAATTAACTCTTAAATCTAGCTAAACTATGAATTTCTAAGAGATCTGCACTCAAAAGTACTTCCAAGAATTGAAAAGTATCACTTGGAGACCTTTATTGAAGAAAAAAATGCTCAAAAACCTTATCCCTAAAATTCCCAGCTGCTCTCCTTGATAAAAAACGAAATGAGGCATTTTATATGCTTTTGGGCTCCTCTGGCACGTGTCCCTAAGTCAGAATTGGGACCTCAGATATTTTGGCTTGCTCGACTCGAGCAAGTGTGAAATCGCGCGCACGTTTTCTTTTTTTCAAGTTGCTCAACTCGAGCAGTGTTGCTCGACCAAAATTGGGTCGAGCAACTCAAAACTTCAGAAAATTCGCCCTTGCTTGACCCAAGGGAGGTCGAGCAAGCTTGCTCGACTCGAGCAAGTCATTGAAGTCATTTTCTTCGTAATCGCATTTCAACGAGCCCGCTTTTAGGACCTGCATGACTCGAGCAATGTTGCTCGAGTCGAGCAACCTCTCTTTCTCCATTTTTGCGCAACACTTTTGTTTAATTTGAGCTCCCCAACTCCGATTGAGTTGATTCTTTTTCCGTTAGAACCATCTTTTCAATGCGCTTCTATTGGTTCAACCCTCTTCTGAAACATCCTTTTAAATCAGACCAGTTTTGCACCACTTCTTGCTCGTTTTTACCCATTTCCTACACATTTCATCACATTCTCAAATAAACGGGATTAGTAGCACTTTTCATTTCAAATGAACTCAAATCACATCAAATAAGGCACACAAAATGACCATCACACAAGCAATTAAGACCCTCATCAGTCGTGAATGTGTACTTTTAGTTACAAGGGACTGTTAATTTAATCTTCTATGATCTGGTATCACTAAATTAACTACAATGTAACAAGTACTTCTTATTGAACAGTTATGCAGTAAATATATGTAACATTCGATGATATTTAAAGCATCAGTGATAAATAATTTATTTCAGTAAATAAGACCGAAACTCAGTGTGATTATACTTTTCAGTATAATCCCAACAGTTCATGTATAAATCTGATTGACAAGAGTATTACTCTTAGACAAAAACTCATATGAGACCGTCTCATGCATGAGACGGGTCTCATATTTGATCCATCATATACGAGGGACACTTGCATGAGACGGTTTCACGGTGAGACAGGACATAAATTGGACATTGACACTTTAACACTTTGGGAGGAATAAATGTGATTTAAGTTAAATTGTACCCCATCTCATGCATGAAACCGTCTCATATGAGTTTTTGTCATCTTCAATATTGCAATAAACTCCCAAAGAAATTTGGTAAGATTTATATGTGAAACAATTTGCGCACAAATCTTTAATTCATTCCGTCATTTTTTTATGAAGCCCATAATGTTGAAATATACACCCAAAAATTAAGAAATCAGCAGTGCCACATTAATAGAAGAAGAAAATCGTACTAATTTTAAAATTGGAAACCTGACATAAGATAATGAATTTGGGTCACAATTGATCCCCTAAGTTTAACATCAAATGGATTTAGTCCCTTAAGGTTTTTTATCATCGATTTAGTCCCAATAACTTTGATATAATGTCAAATTTTAGTCCAAATTTTTGTTGGAAAACTCAAAACGACGTTGTTTTGTTGTTTAATTTAGGTCTTCCCAGCGAATGCTGTGACTGAACTGCCACGTGTTTTTTTAACAGCTGGAATTTTAGACATATATTTAAAAAATATATATTTTTTTTTAAAATTATAATAAAATTGACGACAAGAAACACACTTAAAAATACAAGTGGCAGTCCAATCACAGTATCCGTCAGAAAGCCCCAAATTAAAACGGTAAAACGACGTCGTTTGCGTTTTCTGGCCAAAATTTAGATTAAAATTGGACATTGTCAAAGTTATTGCGACCAAATCGACGACAAAAAGATTGTGGGTCTAAATCTATTTGAGCATAAAGTTATGAGACCTTTTTTGATTTAAATTCTAAGATAATTTATATTGACATTTTTTTTAGGTTCGAGTGAAGTATATTAAATTTCTGGGAATAATGTTTTTTAAGGACATTAACTTAGGGGGAGTTGTGTTTCAAGGACAATAGTTTTACGGGCTTGAAAATATAGGACAATATATTTTAAACCTTGTAAATACATGACAATATGTTTTAAAATTTGTAAATATAGGACAATATGTTTTAAAAATCTGTAAATGTAGGACAATAGAGCCCGAAACTCACATGATATGTCAGCCCGATTTGGGCTTATTTGGGCTCAATTGTCATACATTTACAGATTTTAAAATATATTGTCCTATATTTATATATTTTAAAACATATTGTCCTACATTTTCAAGTTCGTAGAATTATTGTCCTTAAAACACAACCCCCCTAAAGTTATTGTCCTAGAAAAATATTTTTCCCTTAAATTTCTTATACAATATATTTTATTAACTAATAATGAGATAATATTTAAGCGTGTAGTTTGAATTTGACATGTTTTTGAAAGTGTGTGTGCGTGCATTTTCAGAGTGTTGTTGAAAATGTTGTGAAACATATAAAACAACATATGATAGAGGAAGTATAGAAACACAGTGCAAAGGATTTCAAAAATTGTGTATAGTCTATAATCAGACCATACGAACCTCATGGTTAAAAACATCACTATAACAAGTAGTGAGATACACACGAATCTCTTACAAGATCCTAAAAGGTGTAGTGAAAAACCACACACCAAAAATCAATCTACAATCAAGTAACTAGTGATCTTATTCAACCTAAAACTTGACCTAATAAGATAAACACAATACTGATGGGAGAGACTGTATTCCCTCGACCAGTACAAATAGAATAACAACGACCCTCACACTCCTACAAGAAACAATCACTCGGTTGTTCTCTCAGTTGTGTCTTGGATGTTACTCTCTTAAGTTTGGAGTAGAGCAAATAGGATTTCACTCTAACTCAAACTTGAATGTGGACCAATGCAGTCTATTTATAGACATTCAGACAAACTGCATTGTCCTATCCACTTGGTGTGGACAGTCTTAAAGATCTCCTCCACTATCTTCATGATCTTGGTGTAACCACCCATGATCTTTCTATTCTTACTCCATCAGTGCAACCGCTTGTCAATATCCGAAATTGTCTTCAACCTGCAATGTAGGAAATATAGAAAAATACATCTAATAAAACGGAGTCAGTGTTAGGAGAAAGGGCAAATTTAAGATGTTGTGCAGAATGTTGTTCAACATATGGAACAACATCCGTGCAACATCAACAAACTCCCCCAATTTGGTCTTTCTACTACAACACACCTGATGTTAAAAACAGCATCCGAACTTGTGTCAGAAAAGAAACAAATAATAGCCATTCAGAGAACAACTACTATTCAACCAAATCATAATTTAAAAACAAACAACAAAATACAACCACTAAGTAACATGAACAGTGTACTTAGGCCAAAGTATCTAACATAAATTAAATGACATAAACATAAACCTATCAACTAATTGTCCATTAACAGAGTTCATAAAGTAAAGAGCAGAAAATAAAAGATTGCAATACAGAAATGAATTTTTTAAAGTGAAGTATAGGGAAGGACTGGGCCGTTGGAATGACTGCATCTCCATAATCTGCAAATGCTCCCCCATACATAAAAACTCCCCCTGTTTTGAATCTGTTCACCAATTGTCATGACCATACATCTCATCAAGCATAGCAATACTCTCAGGAGATATATCCTCCCTGTCTGGAGTCTTTCTCAGATCTTCATCAGTGCTATCATCAGTTGTAGGATCAATTGGTGCAGGGTCAGGAACAACTTGTTTAGCAGCAGCATTGAATACATCATTCACTGCATCCTCCACAGCCTCATTCACAATATCTTGTACACCATCCTCAACCTCTCTGTCTTCAGCATCATTTTGATCATCTTGTGCAGCAGCACCATCATCATCCTCAGCAGCATTATCACAAGCATCTGGTGCATCATCCTTCTCACCTGCATGGCCAGATGGACCAGCTCCATCATCACCAGTCCACCATCTTCAGGACCATCATCAGGTGATCCTCCCCCTGTTGGAGTAGAAAGCAGGCTTCTCCAGAAGATTTGCTGTTTAAGTAGAGCATCTATGTTCTCCTGGATGGATTGAATTTGATCAGTAATGAAGAATTAGTAAATGTGACAGAAGGGATACCATTACTTCTTGTGACTGTGTAAGGAATGTTGCCAACATAATGGGCAACATTTTCTGTCTGTTGTTCAGGGTCTTCCATAGGTAGATCAACCACACGGTTACCACATTTCAGAACTGGGGAAATCCCAAAGCTAGGGATAAAACCACTGATCTTCTCTCCTCTAGGTCTGTCAAACTTCAACTTATCCAAGAACTGACAGATCAAACTTGGATATGGGAACATTCCACCATCACCATGTTTTCTAGAAAGAGACATCATATTATCAAATATGATTTGTCCCATATTAAACTTGTTCAGATGAACAATCTTGTAAAGCAGGAAAGCCTGTTCTTTAGTAAGCACAGTGGAATTTCTAGAAGGATACCAGTTTGAGACCAATAGTTTATGCATCACAGAATAGAGAGAAGTCAATTTTGCAGCAGAAAATTGCAATGTCCATTCAGAATATCTTCCACCAGTTATCACAGACAACACTTCACCAATTTCCAGATCAATAGGTTCTTCCTCTACATTCTTAGTCCTTAGGAAAATGTTGATTAGCCTAGGAGTGATGGTAACAACATTATACCTAAACCTTACTTTCCCATAATTTGAAGATTGTCTATTTCCACAACTCTTCTTCAAATTAGCATAGAATTCAGCAACCCAAGGCACATAGTATGGTTTAGCATATTGTAGAGCATGCAGTAAGGATCTTTCCTCTAGAAAACCTATAATATTGTTGGCTTCAAATTCAGAAAGTTTAATGATTCTTTCATCAACAATATTTCTTTTCAGCATGGTTTTCACAACTCTAGACTTCCTATCAAATTCAAGTCTATCATCAGGGCCAGAGTCAGTTTCCATTACCTTATAAAAGAGTTGATCAAACTCATCATCAGTTTGATTTTTAGCAGGCTCATCTTCCTGTACATCTTCATCAGCTTCATCATTTTCTCCAGGGTCATCTTCCTCAACATCCATTTCTTCCTCAGACTCATCTGTCTCAGCTTCATCTTTCTCAGATTCCTCTCTCTTAGAATAATCTCTTTCAACATTTTCAGATGGTTCTGCAGCATCAGGAGCAGCATTCACAGATGGTTCATTTCTCCTTTTGGTTCGTTTCTCTTTGTTTGCCATCAATTCCTCCATGGTTAAGTCATCATCTGAGTCTTTTGGCTCAGCAACAGGAACATTTGGAACAACCATTTCTTCATCTGAATCCTCTACAGTGATAGGATCATCAACACCACCATCAGTCCTCTTAGGACATTTCCCAGTGTAATCTACTTTCTTTCCAAGGTTCCTTTGAGAGACTCTCCTCTTTCCCCATTTTTCACCACCTCTTTTTGGAGCCAATTGCTTCTTTCTTAACCGAATGTTCTTGAGTTTCTCCCCCATTCCTTCTGAATCAGAGGAATCAGCTTTGTTCATCTCAACATCGGCCGTTTGAGTAGGATTTTCAACAGGTTTTGGAGAAGGTTTATCAGGAATTTCTGTGGCTAAGAGTTTAGCAGAAATATTAACAAAGTCATTAATGTTGACTTATCTTTTGCCAACAAAAACATCAGGAAGAACAGGAACGTTTTTCTCGAGCATCTGTTCGATGATCAGTCGAATCAGAGATTGAGGGGCATCTTCAAGAAATTCGTACGGAGTGGGTTTTGGTACGGATGAAGACGATGATCCACCAACATTAGTGGAATCATAATCTGGATTTTGAGTAGCCATTTCAGCAAGAAGATTCAAAGGGTTTGAAGTTTCTGGTGAAGTAAGGTTCGAGCGAGGGTTTGAGAAAGAAGGGTTTGCGTGTGAGTGAGAGTGATCAGAAGAACTCGAAAAGTTTTGTTTATCAGCCATCCCACCTCTTTTCTGTCCAATCACATAAAAGCAAAGACAATTAAAATAATGTTATATGAAAAATGGGAGGGAAAAGAAGTATATGACCGAAATAATTAAAATAACATAAGTAAAATCAACACAAACCTCGATTCCTATGAGCAACAACAAAGTTTTCAGCTTTCAGTAATGAACATCACAAATAAATCAAACTTAATTAGAGAACAAAGCGGAAGTTATTACACAAAACCACTACAGAAACCGACCAAGAGTGGGACAAAGTAACCATCCACTAAAGCAAGTGTGATCGTGTGATTGTGTAGGAGCCGCCAAAAATATTTTCAAAAATAGAGACCACATCCAAAATTAAATAAACCAAAATCAGTTCGAATAATGTGATTAAACCGCGAATTCAACTTAATCAGAACATTAATTGAATCATGTATGATAGATAAAGTTCGAATCATTTAAGGTTTCACAAAATGTCGGCACACATATATATCTCAACACTCAATTTTGCATGAAATTCATCATCAAAGTGTTACATATTTTGAATTTTCTTATAAACACATGTTCACATTGATCCATCTTTTCAAAAGAGAACATCGTAGTTGCGAGCTCCGCGCCCCATAGTTACTCAATGGATTGTGAACAAACATGGATGTATATTTAATCACCTTTTGAAAAGAGAACATCGTAGTAGCGAGCTCTGTATCCCATAGTTACTCAGTGATTACACATCTAAGTTGTGCTTTATTTTTCAAAGCATTTAAGAGATATATGTCCAGGACTCTGTATCTAAACCATGATTCAACAATAAGATCATAACACTATCATTTAAATTTTAAACATAAGAAAATCAGCAGACAAACTCATTATCAGAACCACAATGTTGCTTCAAATGTTGGAAACATTTGTCACAACATCTAGTATTTATTTTCAGATATAGCAAAGACCAATAGATTTTCTAAGTGAAGAAAACCTCTCATTATCAAGGGATTTTATGAAAATATCAGCAAGTTGTTTTTCAGTAGAACTGTACTCTAACTTCACAACTTCTTTCTCTACAAGATCTCTTATAAAGTGATGTCTTATACTTATATGCTTAGTTAAAGAATGTTGCACATGATTCTTGGAAATATTGATAGCACTAGTATTATCACAATAAATAGTCAAAATACCACTTTCCAACCCATGATCACTAAACATCTTTTTAAGCCATAACAGTTGAGTGCAGCAACTTCCAGCAGCAACATATTCAGATTCAGCTGTAGATTGTGAAACACAATTCTGTTTCTCACTGTTCCAGGATATAATGTTGTTTCCCATGTAGAAACATACTCCACTAGTACTTTTTTTGTCATCACAATCTCTTGCCCAATCTGCATCACTATAGCCAACTAAAGAGCAATTAGTATCCTTTGAGTACCAAATACCTAGATCACATGTTCCAGCTACATATCTTATAATTCTTTTCACAGAATAAAGATGTGATTCCTTAGGATTAACTTGATATCTAGCACAAAGACATACACTATACATAATATCAGGCCTACTAGAAGTTAAGTACAAAAGACTTCCAATCATTGATCTATACAAAGTAGGATCAACATCTTTTCCAATCAAGTCTTTACTCAACATTTGAGATGAACCCATAGGGGTTTTCATAGTTTTAGCAGTTTCAAGACCAAACCTTTTCACCAAATTCTTAGCATATTTATTTTGAGAAAAGAAAATACCATCTTTCATTTGTTTGATTTGAAGACCTAAAAAAAAATTCAGTTCTCCAACCATGGACATTTCAAAGGTACATGTCATTTCTTTCACAAAACTCTCAAGCATATCATTACAAGTTGAACCAAATACAATATCATCAACATATATTTGAGCAACCATGATATCATTCTCAGAATTATTAATGAACAAGGTTCTATCAGCTTCACCTCTAAAAAATCCAAACTCAAGTAAGAAATCAATAAGTCTACCATTTCAAGCTCTAGGTGCTTGTTTTAGACCATAGAAAGCTTTCTTTAACTTGTAAACATGATCAGGAAATTCCAGATTTTCAAAACCTTTAGGCTGTTCAACATAAGCTTCATCATCCAGAATACCATTTAAGAAATCAGCTTTAACATCCATTTGATGCAAGTTAATGTTAATGAAACAAGCAAAAGCAAGAAGTAATCTAATAGATTCAATTCTAGCAACAGGAGTAAATGTTTCATCAAAGTCTATTCCTTCAATCTGAGTATATCCTTGAGCAACCAATCTAGCCTTATTTCTCACAATATTACCAGTTTCATCAGTTTTATTCTTGAAAATTCACTTTGTTCCTATGACATTAATATCAGAATTAGGTCTAGGTACAAGTGTCCAAACATCATTTCTTTCAAACTGATTAAGCTCTTCATGCATAACATTTGTCCAGTTTTCATCATCAAGAGCTTCTTTCACATTTTTAGGCTCAATTTCAGAATGATAACACTCAAAAGTTACCTGATTGCATACGGATGACATGCAAACTGATCTTACAAGGTTATTGATATGAATACCCATTCTTCTTCTAGTTTGTACACCAGTGGTAGCTTCTCCAATGATCTGATCTGATGGATGACTTTTTATTATCTTTGTTGAGGGAACCAAATGTTTTGGATACTGTGAATCTTGTGATAGATTTTCAGTATTTGAACTTTTGGGTAATGTTGTATCAGATGTTGAAGGAACATTCTTATTATGATCAATATTTTTACTATATTCAGTGTCATCAGTATTTCTGGATGCTTCTATCAAATCTGATACATTATATTCAGCATTTTTACCTGCAAGACTTGCAAGTTCATCAAATACCACATTTACAGATTCTTGCATTTTATCGGTTCTCAAGTTGTAGATTCTATATGCCTTGCTATTCTTAGAATATCCTAAGAAAAATCATTTATCACTCTTAGAATCAAACTTGTGCAACTGATCTCTATCATTCAAAATGTTACAAACACAACCAAACATATGAAAATATTTCAAATTTAGTTTCTTGTTATTCAGAATCTCATAGGGAGTACAAGTACTACCAGAACGAATATAAACTCTATTCACAATGTGACAAGAAGTATTCAAAGCTTCAGCCCAGAATTTCTTAGAAAGACTTTTTGAGGTTAGCATAACTCTTGCCATTTCTTCCAGAGTTCTATTCTTTCTTTCAGCAATTCCATTTTGTTGAGGAGTTTTAGGTGAAGAAAACTCTTGCAAAATACCTTTCTTTTCATAAAAATTAGTAAACAAACTGTTTTCAAATTCTCTTCCATGATCAGACCTTATCCTACTGATCTTTAAACACAAAACAGTTTTAAACCTTTTGTAAAGAATTTTGAACTCAGAAAAGGTATCTGATTTTTCTTTTAGAAAAATAACCCAAGTATATCTAGAAAAATCATCTACAAGAACATATGAATACCTCTTTCCACCTAAACTTTCAGTTTCCATAGGACATTAGATCCATATGAATCAATTCACAATACCTGTTTGTTGTACATGCTGACAACATTTGATGTGTTGTCCTCACTTGCTTACCTTTCTGGCATGGTCCACAGATTTTTTCCTTTTTCAAAGTTAAGATCAGGTAAACCAACAACTGCACCTAGTCTATGCAATTTCTGAATACTTCTGTAATTAGAATGACCAAGTTTTTGATGCCACATGAAAATATAATCTGCTTTAGCACTTTTACAAGCATGATTTGAACCAATCAAATAGCAATTATCAGCAGATCTTTTGCCAGTCATTAAGCAATCATTATTTTTATCAAATACATAACACGAATTCTTGTCAAACTTTACATGTAAATCATCATCACGTAACTGACTAATACTAATCAGATTAGCAAGTAAACCTTTTACATGTAACACATTTGTCAACATTGGAAAACCAGGAACATTCAATATTCCTTTTCCAACAACTTTACCTTTTGAACCACCACCATATGTAACATGACCTCCATCACAAGATGTATAGTTAGATAGATAGTTAATTTGACCAGTCATGTGTCTAGAACAACCACTATCAAAGTACCAAGATCTAGGAACACATGCTTTCAAAGATGTATACACAACATTACATGACATGTTCTTATGAATCAATCTTTTAGTGTTGTTAACTTGTTTTATAGGGTGTTCAATTTTATCAGGTAAAACAATTCCAGCTTTTAAGTCTCTTCTTAACTTAGAACAATATGGACGAATATGACCTACTCCAGCACAATAAAAACAGACATACTCTTTAAACAAACCATCAGATTTCTTTTGTTTACCTTTCAAAGATTTAGGCAAAGAAGTTCCAGCTTTTACAAAAGAAATAGGTTCGCAGGATAAGGAGTATTTTCAGAAGTTTTCACAAAACCAAGTCCAACATTATCAGATCTACCAATCATTAATGCCCCATTCAATTCAGTAGTGCTTGCAGAAAACTTTTTAAAACTTAGAGTAGTGCACTTAAGTTCATCTTTCAAAGAAGAAATTTCCACATCTTTTCTAGTTAAAAGAACTTCAAGCTTCAAAAGATTTTCTTTTAAATCTGAATTTTCTAAAGATAAGGAACTCAACACCTGTTTTTGAGTTTCTAAATCAGTTTTAAACTTCAGATATTCAGAGTCACAATCAGCAGATTTTGATGTTTCAGCATTCAAAATAGTTCCAACAAAACAATTAATCTCAGAATCATATTTACTGAATGTTGTTTCAGATGTTGTATGAACATCTGAATCTGCTTCAGACCAATAATCATCGAGATCATCATCAAATGTATCATCATAAACTATTCTAGCAGACATAACACTTAGCTCACATTTACCAGAATCAGTTTCATCATCAAAATCATCACTTAAGGTAGCATTAAAGTTCATTTTCTTCCTAAGTATAGTAATAACACATTCATTAGCATAATGACCATATCCAGAACATGCATCACATTTAACCTTTTTTCTGTACTCAGGATCATATTTGAACTTGTTATCCTTATTGAATTGTCTAGGTTGATTGAAACTGGAAGACTGGCTTGGAACAAACTTTTTATCAGAGGGAGAAGAGTTTTGGTTAAACTTATCCTTTGATTGAAATTGGCCATTTGGTCTTTTGAACTTTCCTTTTAGAAAAGATTTGAATTGTTTAGTGATAAGAGCAAATTGTTCAGAAACATTTTCATCACATAAATCAGAAACATCATCATCAGAATCAACTTCAGTTACATAAGGATGTTTACCAACATTATCAGAAGTTTAACCTCTAAAAGCAAGTACTTTCTTGTCTTTATCTTTCTCATGTTTATCATCATCTAACATATTTGAGTTAATCTCATAAGTTTTCAAAATACTTATCAACTCATTTTGACTCAATAAATCAGTGTTCTTAGCCTCTTCTATTGCACATATTTTTGCATCAAATCGTTTAGGAACAATTCTAAGTATCTTATTAACTAACCGAGTGTTGGAAATTGGATCACCAAGTGAGTGTGACTCATTAGCAATCTCGCTTATCCTTTCATTATATGATGAAATGTTCTTATCATCTTTCATCTTCAAGTTTTCAAACTTGGTTCCCAACATTCGAGTCTAGTTCTTCGAACACTTTCTGATCCTTCACAATGTTCCTGTAATATATCCCATGCATCCTTAGAAGAAATACAGTTAGATATCAGTTTATACATAGAAGCATTAGTAGCAGTAAAAATCACATTAAGGGCTTTAGAATTGAAATTGGCCAATGTGCATTCATCATTGGACCAATCAATCTCCCTTTTGACTTGTGAATCACAATCATTATCACCAACCGTCTTTGGTGGATTCCAATCAGACAACACACTACGCCATGCTCTCTCATCTATAGACTTAATATACATGCACATTTTAGGTTTCCAGTACGGGTAATTTGATCCATCCAAAATTGGCGGTTTTAAAGAATGAGTCGGTGGATAATCCATTACGAAAACACACTTTAAACACAAGACCTTTAACTTAGTGTATCAAGTTTATGGCTCTGGCGCCAACTGAAAGTGTGTGCGCGTGTATTTTCAGAGTGTTGTTGAAAATGTTTTGAAACATATAAAACAACATATGACAACGGAAGTATAAAAACGCAATGCAAAGGATTTTCAAAATTGTGTATAGTCTATAATCAGACTATACGAACCTCATGGTTAAAAACATCACTATAACAAGTAGTAAGATACACTCGAATCTCTTACAAGATCCTAAAAGGCGTAGTGAAAAACCACACACCAAAAATCAATCTATTCAATCAAGCAACTAGTGATCTTATTCAACTTAATATTGATCTAATAAGATAAACACAATACTGATGGGAGAGATTGTATTCTCTCGACCAGTACAAATAGAATAACAACGACCCTCACACTCCTACAAGAAACAATCACTCGGTTGTTCTCTCGGTTGTGTCTTGGATGTTACTCTCTTAAGTTTGGAGTAGATCAAATGGGATTTCACTTTAACTCAAACTTGAATCTCGACCAATGCAGTCTATTTATAGACATTCGGACCAACTGCTTTGTCCTATCCACTTGGTGCGGACAACCTTAAAGATCTCCTCCACTATCTCCATGATCTTGGTGTAACCACCCATGATCTTCCTATTCTTACTCCATCAGTGCAACCGCTTGACAATATCCGAAATTGTCTTCAACCTGCAATGTAGGAAACATAGAAAAACACATCTAATAAAACGGAGTCAGTGTTAGGAGAAAGGGCAAATTTAAAATGTTGTGCAGAATGTTGTTCAACATATGGAACAACATCGGTGCAACATCAACACATTTTACAAGTGTAGTTTTCTTTAGCTTTGTTTGGCCACTATTATTTTATTGTTTGATTATTTAACTTTTAATTTTAACTATTCTTTAAATAATTAATCATTTCTTAAATCCAGGTTATTAGTGATATAAACGAATAGTCTTATTTTAAAATTCAAATATTGTGTATATATTAGGAAGATATTTGGCTTGTTGTAATTAGCAGGATCCTCTCCCATAATTTGTGGGGATTTGTTGTAATCCTTTTCTATTAATGCTAATTCCGGTCATCACCTCCACACGGTGATTTTCCTAATTCTCTCACATGGTATTCTAAATCTCTCATATGGTATCAGCTTAAACACGATCCAAACCCTAAAATCTTCCACCGCTTCTCTCTTGCCGTGACCTGGTCTCCGTCCGGCTCCCTCATCGCTTCTCTTCATCTCGTGACCTGGTATCCGTTACATTCTTCTCAGTTGCAGTGATGAGCGCTATGATCCGAATTCACCTCTCCTCAACCAATTACTTAGCTTGGAAACGTCAAGCCCTACCCATCATCGAGGCATTCGATTTGCTTGAATTCATTGACGGCTCGACGGTTGCGCCATCTCCCACAATCACCGCTGAGAATGGTTCAATCTCTCCAAACCCTGCTTATGCTGCGTGGCGCAAAAAGGATAAAAATTGCTAAGTGTCATCGTCTCTACTCTCACTGAAGAAGCCGTTGCTGAGGTCAACGACTGTACAGCATCTCGCACAATATGGTTGGTGCTGGAGGAAGCGTTTTCTCATTCATCCATTTCGCGCGCGAATCAACTACGTGAACAACTCCTCTCTTTGCGTCGCAATGCTATGTCCGTTGAGGAATACGGGCGTAAGTTCAAGTCTATTTGTGATCAATTGGCCGCCATCTCTCGACCTGTTCCTGAATCCGACAAGTCGCGCTGGTTTCTTCGTGGTTTGCGGATACTCGAATGGCCATGGATCCGGTACCCCCCCTTTCGCACCATTCTGCATCCAGCCATTCAGTATGATATCATGCTGAAATCTATGGAAGGGGCGTCTAATTCAGTCCCGGCTGCCTTCATGGCGAACGACGGTGGCTCTCGTTCGCAACAAAACCGTGGCAGTGGTAATCAGCAGCGTGGAGGACATTCTAACCGTCGTTCTAGTGCACCTCGTATGGGGGACTTCAGCAACGCAACTATGGCCGTTCTGGTTCATATGGTCAGCAGCAGCACGGCCGAGGTTCTTCTTCTTCAGGTTACGGCGGTCAAAACCCTAACGGGGGCGTGGGGGGCGCATACCCTACGTGCCTCGTTGTCAATTGTGTAGAGGAGAACATTATGCCGATAAGTGTCCGATTATTCTGAATTCTAGAGCTTCTCCTACTGCTCAACTTGCTCAAGCATTTAACGCTTCCCGCAACGTGTCTGAGCTTACTTCCGACTGGTATCTTGATTCCGGTGCGTCTGCTCACATGACCTCTCAGCATTCTGCCCTCGAGAAATTAAAGCCCTACATTGGTAACGGCTCTGTCATCATTGGTAACGGTGACTCCTTACGTATTTCTCATATTGGTACGAGCAAATTAACTGATGATGTGAACTTACTTGATGTTCTGGTTTGCCTCATATCACTAAGAATCTGTTATCCATCAGTAAACTCACTTCTGATTATCCGGTTGATGTTGTTTTTTCTGATACATGTTTCGCTTTTCAGAATCGAGCCACCAAGAGGATTCTAGCACAGGGTAGATGTGAGAAAGGCCTTTATGTTCTTGATCGGGGAATTATTGATTTGGTTCCTGCTATACGGTCTAGAGGTTTAAAAGCTAGTTATCAATTATGACATTTACGTTTGGGGCATGTCCCTTTTTCGATTATTTCTCGTTTAAAGAAACTAGGGCATTTGAATGTTACTTCTGTTTTACCAGCTACCGTTTGTTCCTCTTGCCAGTTGGCAAAGAGCAAATGTTTATCTTTTCCTTTGAATGAAAAATGTGTTGCTTCTGTTTTGGACTTAGTTCATTGTGATTTGTGGGGTCCAGCTTCAGTTAATAGTAGTCATGGGTTTCGATATTATGTTGCATTCGTTGATGACTTTTCAAGTTTTACATGGTTATTTCCATTACGTGCAAAATCCGAATTTTTTGATGTTCTAGTACGGTTTCACACGTTTGTTTGCAACCAATTTTCTACCACTGTTATAAAGTGTTTCAGAGTGATGGGAGAACTGAATTTGTTAATTCTTGTGTTTCTGAGTTTATGACATTACATGGAATTCTTCATCGGTTATCCTGTCCTTATACGCCTCAGCAAAACGGTCGTGCTGAACGAAAGCATTGTCATATATCTGAAACTGGATTATCCATGATGTTTCATGCTAATGCTCCTGAGTCTCTATGGTTTGATGCATTCACCACTGCAGTATTTGTTATTAACAGGCTACCTTCTTCTCTCTTGGGCGATAAATCTCCTTTCGAGCTCTTATTCAACGGTCCTCCAAATTATGCCATTTTTAAACCATTTAGTTGTAGGGTATTTCCGTACTTGAGGGACTACGTCGCAAACAAACTTGCTCCTCGTAGTCCACCCTGTATATTTCTTGGCTACAATAGCATTCAGAAAGGGTTTCGTTGTTATGATCCAGAATCAACTCGCGTATTCACGACCCATCATGCCCAGTTTGATGAAACCGTCTTTCCTTTCTCAATTTCAGCACCATCGTCGTCATCCTCAGATGCTGAACTTTCTACTTTCTTAGATGTGGCTTGGTCGCCCCTGCGAACGGTTCCTATGCCCCCACATCCGTCACCACCTTTGCATGGTGTTTCGTGAAAACCGCCTTCTCGCCCCTTACTCCTGTTGGACGACGACACCCATGCTGGACTTCCGCCTCCAGCAACCGATGCCTTGCCTCCTGAGCATTTGGGTGATTTAGTTCCGCCTGCTGCACCGCCTCAGCCGGCAACCAAGCCGCCTCTATTGGCTCCCGAGGTGCCTCAACTGCCACCTCCCGGTCTCTCTCATCACATGATTACTCGGGCTTCGTGCTTGCATCTTCAAGCTGCGTTACCCTGTTGATCTGGCCTCTACTACTTTGCTGACAACTCTTATTGCCACCTCTGAGCCTCGTGGTTTCAAATCAGTTGCCAAGTCACCCGAATGGCTTGCTGCTATGCAGGAAGAAATAGACGCCCTTCATACGAACAATACATGGGATTTGGTCCCTCGTCCCCCTGGCACGAACATTGTTGGCTCCAAATGGGTTTTTCGTACGAAATTTCATGCGGATGGGTCAGTTGAACGTCATAAGGCTCGCCTTGTAGCTCAGGGTTTTACTCAGGTTCCGGGTGCCGATTTTCACCGTACATTCAGCCTAGTGGTAAAAGCCTCCACCGTTCGAGTCATATTGGCAATTTCAGTTCATCAAAATTGGCCTCTACATCAGCTTGATGTGAAAAATGTGTTTCTCAATGGCGTTCTTGAGAAACCCATCTTTATGGCCCAGCCTCCGGGATTTGTGGATCCCCGATTCCCTGATCACGTCTGTCGTTTGTAGAAAGCACTTTATGGTCTTCATCAGGCCCCTCTGGCATGGTTTCAGAGGTTTAACACTTTTCTTCTCACCTTGGCTTTCTTCAGAGTCGTTCCGATTCTTCTTTGTTTTGCTTTCATCGAGACAAAACTACTATATATCTGTTGCTCTATGTCGATGACATCAGTGTAACCAGTAATGATACTTCGACTCTTCAGAAATTTATTGATTGCACTCATTAGGAATTTGCGATTGAGGACTTGGGTGAGTTGAACTATTTTCTTGGCTTGGAAATATCTCATACATCCAACGGTCTGTTCATTGGTCAGGCCAAATATGCACATGATATCCTGGAATGAGCTACTTTGTTAGAGGCTAAGCCAGTCAGCACTCCTTTGGCTGCTGGTGAATCACTCGTTTCCGATGGCCAACCTTTTCGGGATCCCACACTCTATCGTTCACTTGTGGGAGCTTTACAATATCTGACCATCACCCGTCCTGATCATGCGTTTGCAGTCAATCACGTCAGTCAGTTCCTACAGCCCCCTACAGATGATCATTTTTCGTCTGTTAAACGTATTCTACGATATGTGAAGGGTACATTGCACTATGGTTTATCCTTTGTTCGTCGACCAGATCTTTCTATTATTGGATATTCTGATGCTGATTGGGCTCGTTGCACGGAGAATCGACGTTCTACTTATGGATACTCTATTTTTCTTGGAGGCAATTTAGTGTCTTGGAGCGCAAAGAAGCAGCCTATCGTTGCTCATTCTAGTTGTGAGTCGGAACATAGGGCCACGACAAATGCTTCTGCTGAATTGGTTGGGTTAACCAATCTACTTCGGGAGCTCAAAGTTAATCCTTCTGACCGTCCCCAGTTGCTTTGTGATAACAAAAGCGCGATCTTTCTTAGTCAGAATCCAGTAGCCCATAAACGGGCAAAGCACATTGATCTTGATTATCACTTCGTCCGTGAGTTGGTTTCCTCTGGAAAACTGTCAACTCGTTTTGTGCCTTCTCATCTCCAGCTGGCAGACGTCTTCACCAAAAGTCTCCCTCGACCTGCTTTCGAGTTTCTTCGGTCCAAGCTTTGCGTTGGCCTCCGTTCCACACCACACTTGACGGGGGTATTAGTGATATAAAAGAATAGTCTTATTTTAAAATTCAAATATTGTGTATATATTAGGAAGATATTTGACTTGTTGTAATTAGCTTGATCCTCTCCCTTAATTTGTGGGGATTTGTTGTAATCCTTCTCTATTAATGCTAATTCCGCTCATCACCTCCACACGGTGATTTTCCTAATTCTCTCGCATGGTATTCTAAATTCTCGTACAGGTACTATATATATGTTTATATTATTAATTTATTTTGTTCTATTTTTTTTAAAGACAAACTATAATAATTTAGGGGGAGTTTTGTTTTAAGGACACTAATTTTGACGAAACTGGGAATGTAGAACAATATATTTTAAAATTTATAAATGTAGGATAATCAAATCCAAATAAGCCAAAACCAAGCTAAAATGTCACGTTGGATTTGTGCTTATCTGGGCTCGATTGTACTACATTTACAAATTTTAAAACATATATATTATCCTATATTTATAAATTTTAAAACATATTATCATACATTTTCAAGCCCATAAAATTATTGTTCTTTTAAAATATAACCCCTAAATTACTGTTCTAAAAAGACATTATTCCAAAAACATACATATGTGCGATGCATATAGATCATATTATTTGATAACTTACTTATAAAATACATATACTTACAAGCCCGCTGCACATGATTAATTCATACACACATGCGCAATTCACATGATATGCACTAGATAGATTTCTAACTTATTTTTGCACGAAAATATTGTTAAGTTCTTTATTAAATAAGACCAAGTAGGATAAATCAAATGATAAGCTCACTTGAAGAAAGTGGTCTAAAAGAAAAGCCATTTATTACACATTATTGTTATATAGTATATATATTAGTCACGTATGGCTGAAATTTTGTTCGTGTCTCCTTATTTAATTGGAGGAAGTGTTCCAAACACCCTGTCCCAGAAAGTTGTCGTAACTCCATATCCCTTGTCCAGAATTTTGAAGTGATGGAGCATGTGGTATTTCTGCAATTCACAACATCCAAAATTAATTCATAAAATGTAGTGAAAATCAAATACCTAATAAATCGAATTATCCTTTTCTTTCTGACAATAATACTCCTAATAAATAGTAATTATCTTCTTTTAAATAGAGTAAATATTAATTGTGGCCTATATAAATAAATAAGGATACAAGAATATACTCTAAATAATGGAAAATTGATTTGTGAGGATTGATAAAATGAGACGTATATATAATAACAGACGGAGGTAGTATAAATTCTTAAAGGAAAGCCGTCAGGGGCGGATGCACCTTGAGGCACGGGTGGCAAATGCCTTGCCACAATTTTATGGATCAACTATATATTTTCTATGTCAATTTATTAAATTTTGTCGTGTTCGAGTCCTACTTTTTACACTATATAACTTTTGATTTATGTGGACTGATAAAATGAGACGGATAATAAAAGACGGAGGTAATATAAATTATTAGAGGAAAGACGTACCTTGAGGTCACCAAATAGACATTTAAATGGTCTGCCATGGTGCAAGTAGTAGTGAGTGCAATCGTACGCTATATATCCCAAAACTGTACTTCCCATTAAAGCATCGGCATATGGAGCAGGTATGAGCATTTTATGCAGACCCCAAACCTGACATGACAATAACAGAAAAATAAAAAGATATCCAGCATGTAATTGACCTATAATGACAGAAACTCAATTGACTTATAATGACAACTTCAATCATTATAGTTTCTCTAGTTAAATATATTTAACGACCCGAAAAAATCTTAAATGACAGGAGAAAAAATTGTGAATATTTAAAACAAAATTACTATCTAATGGTAATTAATCACACCAATTACAATTATTTTCAACAAAAGATCCAAAGAATTGATAACAAAATCGTTTATAAAAGATTTTATCGTACGAGAAAGAATAAAATTGATCCAGGAGCAGGTGGGAAAACGAGTCGATGAACATCCATCGGGTGCTTATGATGAGCGCCATGGATGACGAAGTGAAATATGATTCCCCTGCATAATTTTTTTCAAGAGTTTAATATTAATTTAACAAATAAATAGAGGATATGCGAATGTCATAAAGATTTATATATATACACTAATACATCGTGCAATATTTCAGAAAATCGAAAATAAAAATCTCGTGCACTAAAAAATGAATTGTGGGCTAAAACCGAATTGGAACAAGTCAAATATGAAGTATTATTTATTCACCCTAACAGTATTACTTGCTTGCCATATTATAATGTTAAGTTAACCAGTGATAATGAATGAAGTATGCACTATTTTATTGTTGTTCATGTAATATTTTTACTAACATATTAAGGTATATAAGCAAGTAGGGATTTTAAAAATAGTTTTATGACTTAGGTCAATTCCATTTTTAGTCTTTTAAGTTTGCACTTTTTTCAATTTTAATCCTGATGATGTCAATATTAATCCTTTTTGCTCAGAAAATTTCAAAATTTTGCCAGAATAAGCACGTGGAGCCCTTTTTGGGTTGGGTCGCACCCCATGTGTGCTGATTTGGCAAAAATTCAAATTTTCCGAGTAAAAAGGACTAAAATTGATATTCTCAGGACTAAAATTGAAAAAAAAAATGCAAATTTACAGAACTAAAAATTAAATCGATATAATTCACATGACTAATTATGAAATTTTCAGTGAAATAATATAAATATACATACCAATAGCTTGTCATTTCCTTGTGAAAAACAAAGCGGTGAATCAAATACTCCAAAAACGTCCATACCAAGATCCCAGCTACAAGTGTTGGTGCTAGTTGATCACGAGACATGCCTTTGTCTATAGAAAATGAGATCAACAAGCACGCCACGGGTAGCCACACCAGAGGAACGGCCCACCAAGGGGCGCGCATCAAGAACTGTTTCATGTAGACAACTCGTTGAAGATATCACATGTAAGTTTTCCAATGTGTGCATGATTAATGTTCGGAAAATGAATTTCGATTTCTATAACCCTTGCTAAGGTAAATATCAAGATCATTCTGTAGTTTAGGTTGTATACAATTCTGGCCCTAAATTTTGTTATTTTTTCAATTTTAGTACTTCTGGCCTAAAATTGGAAAAAGTAAAAACATACAGGCCTAAAATTGGAACAAAAAATGATCGGAATTGAAAAATAAAATACATATAGGACCAAAATTGGCAAAGTAAAAACATATAGAAATAAAATTGGACACATCCAAAATTGCACACACAAACCTCAGTAACTCCATTTTCAAACAGTCGTGGTGGCGTTTCGTTGCTGACTATACTTTGATGAACCCATTTATCATATTCCACTCCAAGATTGGCCACCTGTTGTATTAAAAAAACTAAAAAAAATGAAATTAACGTGCTTTCATACATAATTAATTAAAAGAACACATATATAAAATTGTTTGAAATATGACTTGAAAGGCAAGTGGTTTCTTTAAATCCACGGAGAAATCCTGATTGACCATCTTCTCACCTGTCAATATAGAATTACATATATTATTATCACATGAAAATCCCGGATAAAAACAAAAAAAATGCAAGTAATCAGTGAAATGAAGGTGAATGGAAATCTACCCTCAGGACAACTATAGCAGGAGAAATTAACAAATAGACTAATATGTTTTCTTTATTTCATAATTTTGAGTGAAATATATGTACGTATTTATATATATGTGTGTATAGCAGCATAAAATATTTAATTTAATATGCCGCTTACACCACTTAACTATGATTATTAAATAATAATGAGCTATATATTAAATATAAATGGCAGGGTTAGCTAAGATTAATAAATATTTCGACCTGTATTAGAGGTTTTCCAACAATAAAATCAAATAAAATCATCAATATTAACACTCCAACTATAAATTCATTAAATTAATAAAGCCCATAGAAAGTAGGAAGATTATTAAATATATTATAGAGAGTATTGTACATGTATCTTCCTAATTATGAAGATCCCCATGTTTAGGTAATCTTGTAAATGCTATATCCTAGTTATATAAGTGTATCAATCTCCCTCGTAAAATTCATAATATCACAATTCTATATATTACAAAACGTGTATCGTATTCTTATTTTTCCCAATATATATTTTAGAGAGGCACATGCAATATTGATACATTTAATGGAACTTGTTACTATATATATAAGAATACATGTGTAGGAATAAGTAACACATACTTTAATACATATTTGTCAATATGGGAATTGTTGAAAAGATGGAGACAATTGTGAAAAATGTCAAGAAATGAAGGGGATTAAATCCTAAATGGTCCCATAATTTATCACCTTTTTTTGAAATGGTCCCAAGAATGTTTGACTAACAAAATTAGTCCCAATTTTTTTGAATTGTACAATTTTAGCCCCAAAATTCGTCGGAGACTCGAAACGACACGAAATGATGTTTTTTCGTGTCATGCTCCGGGCATGTGCGCCTCTTTCTCCGGCCGAATTGCTGACTGTGTTAGTAATAATAATTTATATTTATTTTTAAAGACAAATACAATGTATAGGTTTCCACGTCACTAATTCAACTAAAAAATTGAATCAATAATTATTAATTAAAAGAAAACCTCCAAAATGATTTCTTCCCCAAATTAACACCCAAAATCGCATTGCCGATTCGCAAATCTCAGTCGTCTTCTTCCCCAAATTTCTTCCAAGTTCCACCGAAAAAACCCTAACTTTCCCAAAGGCAAAAATCTCGATGAATATTTGATAAGCGTCGAAATCTTGGAAAAGCATAACAGCAAAATCCTTGTAGGGAATTGGATCTGGAATTCATTCATTTGCCTTTTTAAACACCGCTGAATATTTGACCGCAGAACCATCTGTACCTTTTGTACCGACCACACAAACTATGGCCTTGAAATTCTTGTAATGATTCAAGATGTCCGCTTCTAGAAAACTGTAACTCATTGTTTTCTTCTCTTCATCAACTAAATCAATCCTCTCATTTGAAGTTCTTGAAAACGCATCCTTTGAATCTGCAACAATAATTGCTTAAATACACTGCTGCGCCGTGGAATCTAGGGTTACATTGTTGCTATATATCGCGTCACGCCACTGCTGTTTGGATATCTTCGAGTTGTTCTTTGAATTGAGTCGTTGCTCATAAACTAGGGTTTTTGTGTGTTGTTTGAAGTTCAGATTTTGAGCGTGTGAAGTTTGATTTTGAGGGGTTCGACTTTTGAAAACGTTTATTTGCTGAAACATTTTTTCTATTTTTTATTTTTTATATTTTATTTATTTTTTTATTTGGTATTAATTTTAGTCCCACAAATGACTTATGTGTCCGGTGTGTTTTTTTAATTGGTTAATAAATCCTTGTCAGCATGACACATCATATCCAATCATTAGCTTGCCGAAACTGTACATTTCGAAAAGAATTGGGACTAATTTTGTTAGTCAAACATTCTTGGGATCACAGAAAAGAAGTGAAAAAGAAGGGAAAAAAAAAATCTTAAAATAAAAGGGCCTTAAAAAAAGGACAAGAAAGGATGTGTTATTGTGCTTAATTGAGTGGAGATTTTTTTTTTTGAGGACCGTAACTTTGAGGGTTTGGCAAAAGTAGGACTGTAACTTTTCGGGCTGACAAAAGTAGGACCGTAACTTATAAAAGTAGCAAAATTAGGCCTGTAACTTTTTAAAATGGCAAAACTAGGCCCGCAATTTTTTAAAATAGCAATTTAATGCCAAATTAAACCCGAATTGCCCTCTTTCGGGCTCAAATATTGCAGGTTAATCCGGGCTTAATTTGGCCTTAAATTGCTATTTTAAAAATTTAAGGGCCTAGTTTTGTTATTTTAAAAAGTTATGGGCCTAGTTTTGCTACTTTTAAAAAGTTACGGGCCTAGTTTTGCTATATTTAAAAGTTATGGTCCTAGTTTTGCCAACCCGAAAAGTTACAGTCCTACTTTTGCCACCCCCAAAGTTATGGTCCTGAAAAAAAATATTTCCCTAAATGAGTGTCTTGACTCAAGTGAGTGGGTGTGGTTGGTTTGGGGGCGGATAGAAAGTTAAAAAAAAAAAGTGAAGGTTGAACTTTGAGTGAAAATGAAAGAAAGAGAAGTTGAAAAACGATAAATCATTTCCTTCCACTAGTTGTGTCACATTTTGCAAAATTCATCTTACCTTATTCAAAGAGAGGAGATTCCTTGCAAGCTTCTGGTGATTATTGCTATATGATTTGATTGATGAGAGTTATCATGCCTACTTGATACTTTGAGTATGGAGAGAAACACTTACCCGTGAGGATGCATAACTTGCGCATTGTGTAATTCATTTGTACTTGTTGCTTGTTTTAAAACATCTTTGACTAATGATTTTGGTTTGCATTTGATGAGTTTTGGAGTCAATTCTTATGCATAATTTTGGGAAGGGATAACTTTGGACTGTTTTAAAATTGGTCCTGCACATACCAGATTATGATATTGCCCCTGTATGTTTTCACTTTTTTTGTTTTAGTCCACAAAATCGGTCAACCCGGTTGGTCAACCGGTAAATGTCCACGTGGCATTTAATTTTCCATTCTCATTTATTTTTAGCACGCCAAGTGTGTATTTCTATTTCTATTTTTCCTTTATCTTTAACCACTAATTTGAATTGGGTTATGGGTTGGGTCATTTCTGGGTCGGTTTTGGGTCGGCTTAAATGGTTTGGGTTTAGGTCCCCTCCTAGTACCTCGCCGGCAGCCTCGCCGATCTCGGAATGGCCTGGTGGCAGGGAATCGCCACCGTCGTCGCCGCCAACGTAATTTTATTACTCCCTTTAATTCTTACAGGCCACCCAAGCACCAAATAGGACATCTCCTTCCTTGTTCTAGCTAGATCATCATTCGGCATTCACGACGCACATATTCCCACGCTTCTTCGGTCTTTAATCTGGTGCGGATGGTACGGAATCTGATCGTGGGTCTGCGGCGAAGCCATTTTTCTCCTTCTCTCCCAAATTATCAAACAAGTGAAACCCTTGATTTTGTCTCGGGACCTCCCCGATTGAATTTGGGTGTTTTATCGTGTTCTGGTTCGTGCAGCTGGCGATTGTGTGGAATGGAAATCACCATTGGAGCCTCGCCCTCAACCACCCATCCCCGCAACCCACCCACCACCACTGGCGCCGCCGCCACCAAACCTACAAACACGGCATCATTTACGTCTAAGCTGTGATTCTGAATTAGGTCAGGGACCAAATCTAGCAGGCCAGATCGTAATTTTGAGACGATATTTTAATTTTGAGATGAAATCTGGAGTGCTTCGGGTTTTAATTTTAGTTTTAGTATAATGATTAATTTTGGGATGAGATTATGGATGTATGTTGCCAATTTTATGTGTATGATTCATACATCTTTTTCAGATTATGGTATTATTCAGTTTTTTTTTTTAAATGAAATCTGGTGTTCTTCTCAACCTTTTTTGCGGCGATCCAAATTCTGAAATTTAGGTTTTTATTGGTTGGGTCGGTTCTGAATGAATAATTATAAAAATAAATAAAAAATTTGACCTAAACCCGACCCGTTTACGCCGACCCGAAACCAACCCAGAACCCAATTCAAATTATTGATTAAAGATAAACTAATAATGAAAATAGGAAATACACACGTGGCAGACCAAAAATAAAGGAGAATTGACAATTAAATGCCACGTGGACATTCACTGGTTGACTAACCGGGTTGACCGGTTTTGAGGACTAAAATAAAAAAAAGTGAAAACATATAGGGGCAATATCATAATCTGATATGTACAGGACTAATTTCAAAACGGCCCAAAGTTATTGGGCTACAAAAAATTTAATCCCTTTTGTGAAATAGAGTTCATTGCAATTTTATGTTTTTTTTTACCTAAATTTGACTCATTGCACTTAATTTGGAAATAGGTCGTGTTTTGTTTATTTTATAAAAAAAAATGCATATTTTTAGAGTAATTTGCACACCTAATTTTTAGTGAAGTCAAACGAAATGGGCCCTAGAGAAATTAAATTTCAACAATTTTCGAGCCCACTTGTTGCTGAAATTTCGGGCCCAATAATCCATTAGTTACAAAATTAATTATTGGCTAAAAGGCCCATTGAGAGCCCATTTTGTGGTGATTGCCGTGAGACTCAGTGTTCCCCAATTCATGTACATTCAGCTGCATATTTGCAAAGAGATTGAGAGAGGAAGTGGTCCCCACGTAAAAATCATAAACAAGAAAGATTGAGGGAGAAAAGGAGGAAAGAGAATGGGAGAGTACGTATTTCATCTTGGCTTGGGTATTCTGTACGTATTATGCTCGAGCTCCATTAGAGAACACTTTGTTGAATTTGTCAATTCATGTACATTCAGCTGCATATCCTGTGTTTTGTATGACAATGCACGATTTGGAAGCTGTGGAAGAATAGGAACGGTCCAATCTTTAAAGAGAGTGAGTATACTTTGGACAAGCTCATCGATGACATCAAATTTTGCTCGTGGAGGTGGATGTTAGGAATTTAAGCAAGCAATTATGGAGAAAATAATGGAACTACGGAATTAAGGAACAAACAATTTTGTTACCCAGTTCGTCAGGAATGACTACGTCTGGGGGCACTACCAAGCCAGGAGATATCTACTATATCGAGTAAGATAAATGCAAAGAAGTGCAAGATACAATGGGGAGTCAGGGGTATTTATACAAAAACACCAAAACCCTAAAGATGAAAACCGGCCGAAGCCCTAATCCGGTGTCTTAGCCTCGAACCGCCGACTCGGGGCATTTGGTCGAGCGGTTCTCGCCGATCAACTATCTAGCTTCGAGCGCCCTCATGGCGCCGATAGGAGCGCCGACGAAAGCACACTGCCGACCTCGAAGGCCGGTCGAAGCGCCTCACGCTTCGCGATCCCTGCTTTCACTCAGCTCCATAACCCAACAATCTCCTACCGGAGATCAACTCGAGATCGACATCGAGCGAAGTGCACGACCTCAACTACGCCGAACGCCTTGTCCTCCCCGGACTCATTCCAACGCCTTGTCCTCCCCCGGACTCATTCCGCAACTTAGATTCCAGTTAATATTGATGATTTTATTTGATTTTATTGTTGGAAAATCTCTAATACAGGTCGAAATATTTATTAATCTTAGCTAACCCTGCCATTTATATTTAATATATAGCTCATTATTATTTACTAATCATAGTTACGTGGTGTATGCGGCATATTAAATTAAATATTTTATGCTGCTATACACACATTTATATAAATACGTACATATATTTCACTCAAAATTATGAAATAAAGAAAACATATTAGTCTATTTGTTAATTTCTCCTGCTATAGTTGTCCTGAGGGTAGATTTCCATTCACCTTCATTTCACTGATTACTTGCATTTTTTTTGTTTTTATCCGGGATTTTCATGTGATAATAATATATGTAATTATATATTGACAGGTGAGAAGATGGTCAATCAGGATTTCTCCGTGGATTTAAAGAAACCACTTGCCTTTCAAGTCATATTTCAAACAATTTTATATATGTGTTCTTTTAATTAATTATGTATGAAAGCACGTTAATTTCATTTTTTTTAGTTTTTTTAATACAACAGGTGGCCAATCTTGGAGTGGAATATGATAAATGGGTTCATCAAAGTATAGTCAGCAACGAAACGCCACCACGACTGTTTGAAAATGGAGTTACTGAGGTTTGTGTGTGCAATTTTGGATGTGTCCAATTTTATTTCTATATGTTTTTACTTTGCCAATTTTGGTCCTATATGTATTTTATTTTTCAATTCCGATCATTTTTTGTTCCAATTTTAGGCCTGTATGTTTTTACTTTTTCCAATTTTAGGCCAGAAGTACTAAAATTGAAAAAATAACAAAATTTAGGACCAGAATTGTATACAACCTAAACTACAGAATGATCTTGATATTTACCTTAGCAAGGGTTATAGAAATCGAAATTCATTTTCCGAACATTAATCATGCACACATTTGGAAAACTTACATGTGATATCTTCAACGAGTTGTCTACATGAAACAGTTCTTGATGCGCGCCCCTTGGTGGGCCGTTCCTCTGGTGTGGCTACCCGTGGCGTGCTTGTTGATCTCATTTTCTATAGACAAAGGCATGTCTCGTGATCAACTAGCACCAACACTTGTAGCTGGGATCTTGGTATGGACGTTTTTGGAGTATTTGATTCACCGCTTTGTTTTTCACAAGGAAATGACAAGCTATTGGTATGTATATTTATATTATTTCACTGAAAATTTCATAATTAGTCATGTGAATTATATCGATTTAATTTTTAGTTCTGTAAATTTGCATTTTTTTTTTCAATTTTAGTCCTGAGAATATCAATTTTAGTCCTTTTTACTCGGAAAATTTGATTTTTTGCCAAATCAGCACATATGGGGTGCGACCCAACCCAAAAAGGGCTCCACGTACTTATTCTGGCAAAATTTTGAAATTTTCCGAACAAAAAGGATTAATATTGACATCATCAGGATTAAAATTGAAAAAAGTGCAAAATTAAAAGACTAAAAATGGAATTGACCTAAGTCATAGAACTATTTTTAAAAAATCCCTACTTGCTTATATACCTTAATATGTTAGTAAAAATATTACATGAACAACAATATAATAGTGCATACTTCATTCATTATCACTGGTTAACTTAACATTATAATATGGCAAGCAAGTAATACTGTTAGGGTGAATAAATAATACTTCATATTTGACTTGTTCCAATTCGGTTTTAACCCACAATTCATTTTTTAGTGCACGAGAATTTTATTTTCCATTTTCTGAAATATTGCACGATGTATTATTGTATATATATAAATCTTTATGACATTCGCATATCCTCTATTTATTTGTTAAATTAATATTAAACTCTTGAAAAAAATTATGCAGGGGAATCATATTTCACTTCGTCATCCATGGCGCTCATCATAAGCACCCGATGGATGTTCATCGACTCGTTTTCCCACCTGCTCCTGGATCAATTTTATTCTTTCTCGTACGATAAAATCTTTTATAAACGATTTTGTTATCAATTCTTTGGATCTTTTGTTGAAAATAATTGTAATTGGTGTGATTAATTACCATTAGATAGTAATTTTGTTTTAAATATTCACAATTTTTTCTCCTGTCATTTAAGATTTTTTCGGGTCGTTAAATATATTTAATTTAATATATAACTAGAGAAACTATAATGATTGAAGTTGTCATTATAAGTCAATTGAATTTCTGTCATTTGTATCCCTCGAATAAATGTTCGAGGATCATCAGGAACATCATGTCCCGAGATATGGAGTTGGGCGGGTACACGTGGGCATTAGTTTCTGAAAATCGAAAAAACAGGTGGTGGAAGACATTCCATGTATGCATTCGTTTGATTAATTTAAGTAGCTTGTTCATTATATTGTTACTTATACGTTTAATGTTCATTTTTTTATTAGAGGAATGTCACCTGGGATCAAAGAATAGAGGACACAAGACAGATCAAGGATCTGTTTATGCGGAGAGCAAGTACGCGGTATGTTGATCTTCTCAATAACTGGAAGACGATACACCGTAAGAAGGGAAAGGTGCCCCCATGGGATGATGATGTGTGGAAGTTATTGAAAGATTACTGGCTCAGACCTGAAGTCATAGCTAAAAGCGATCAGTACCGCAAAAATTGGGCCTCCAAAAAATCTACAGATCATGGAGGATCAAAAGGAGTGACTGATTTTGCGTATGGCTTTGTAAGTATTTTCTGCACCACCACAAATCGATATTTTTATTACTTTATCATAATAATTAATAGTAATTAACAAAACTATACAAAATTGTCAGTGGCAAAAAAATGGACGTCTCCCAACGGCATGGGAACTCGTGAAGAACTTTCACAAAAAAGATACTTGTAAGCGGTTGAAGTAACGTTGTTTATCCAATATATAACTTAGTAAATTAATAGTATATCTAATTTTAAATGCCAAAATATTTGTATGTCAGCGAGAGATGGAGGAACGGATCAATTCTGAGTTGCCCGATGCAGACGAGTACGAGCGCAGTAAACAAGCCAGCAAGTACTATACAGAGAAGACGTCGTACTCCCACGGGAAATACAGGGGATTGGGGCAAATGTCGGAGTTAGGCCGCATTCAATCTGGCCCAGGCGGGACATCTGGGGGCATGTCTATCGGCGGTTTCTCTCAATTTGATCAAGAGCGCTTTTTGGCTCAGGAGCGCGAACTCGAGAGAGGAAGACAGCAAAGGGAGGAGATGGCCAAACAGATGGCACAAATGCAAAGTCAAATAAACCAGATGTCACAAATGCAGAGTCAAGTGAGCCAGATAAAGCCAGTTTTTCTCGATGTGGCAGGCAACCTTTGCTCCCCAGCAACCGTCGTGGCAAGGAACCGGTGGTCCTCAGCAGGGATTGGGAACCGGTGCTCCACAGATGGGTGTTACTCCCCAACATGGATTGCAGGGAATCGGAGGTTCCCAACAGTGGGGTAGTCAGGCCGGTATTTTTACGCATCTTTCCCAGCCGACCGGTGGTTATTATGATCTCGTACCACCTCCTGGTCTTTTTGTTCCTCCATTCCCTCACATTCGTGCTCCTGTAGGTCCCAGTGCTTCTACTGCTCGTGTTCGACGTAGTTCCGTCGACTCTTCCGGCAGTACTCAAGGTCTCAGTGAAATGCTCAGAGGCGCCGTTACATTTGATCCCAGTATGTTTCCTCCTATTAATCAATTTCCCCCGACAAATGACAATGATGATGATGATGATGATGATGATGATGATGATGATGATGATGATGATGATGATGATGATGATGATGATGATGATGATGATGATGATGATGATGATGATGATGATGGTGGTGATGATCATGTGACGCATTAAACATTTGTGTGTGTGTGTTATGCATTTAACATTTGAATAATCTATTTTGTTTATGTTGTATGTTAATTTTGAACGACACTTATTTTGTTATGTTTTATTTAGAATATTTGAACGTCACATGTGTGTTTTATATTTATTTATTGATTAATCTCTACTATTATCGGTGCATGTATTAATTTTTCAATTTTATTGAAAATATTTAAAAAATAATGATCAATGTGTACTTTTGATTATTAAATATATATTTATTTATTAAAAGTAGTGAAAATTTAATAGGAAAATGAATATAAATGTATAAAATAATTACTTAAAAATTGAATAAAAAATATTTTATTTAAAATAATTAATATAAGTACATATATAAATGTATTCACAATAATAAATAGTGAAAAAGAATATAAAAATTAATTATTTAAAAATTTTATTAAAAATAATTAATATAAGTATATATATATATATATATATATGTATTCATAATAATAAATAGTGAAAAAAATATAAAATTAATTAATATAAGTATATAGATAAATGTACTCAAAATAATAAATGATGCAAGAATATAAATTATTTATTTCAGAATTTTATTATAAATATTTTAATTAAATCAAAGTATATATACATGACAAATAATTAGATTAAATGATAGAAGGAAAAAAATTAATAAAACACAATATATAATACCTATACAATTAAAAATGCATTCCTAATGAATAACTCGTCTAGCCCAAACGGTTAGGCGGTACACGTAAGTCCTCCATATACCGGGAGGTCGCGTGTTCGAATCACATGGGGGGCGAATTTTGCCCATATTAGGCTGCTACAGTAACATGGCTCGCGTGTCCCAGTGGTTCTGTGGGTGCACTCGGAGCCTCGCAGCCCAGGCTCAAAATCTGATCACAACGTTTTTCAATCCTGATTTAAATTCGCGAGGGCGAATCCCCTCGGTAAATTGCTCGCCAAATTGGCGAGGGCGTGGATTCGCTCGCTAAACCCGCAGCGCCAGAAGGCGAGGGCAAGCTAGCCCTCGTTAAATTTAACGAGGGCCTTGCCGAGGGATATTCTGTCGGGGATTTAGCGAGGGCGGGTGGCCCTCGGGAAACTAACACATGTCAGACCCTCGGCAATTCCCTCGCTATTTGCCGATGGATATTTTTCCCCTCGTTAATTTTTTACCGACGAGCATTTTAACGAGGGATATTTTCCCTCGTTAAAACCCTCCCTAAACCCCTTTCCCTCGTTAAAACCCTCTTTAAAGCTCTCTTTAAATTGAATGTATTTTGTAGTGTTTATACTCATATTCAACTTGCAATTTGTACCCTTTTTTTTTATCTAATTTGCACGTACTATACGAAATTGACTAGTTTCAATCTAAACACTATTTTTATTGTATTTTCCGAACACATGCATGCCACAAATTTTGGCAGGAAAATACCATAAAATTAGAGATTTGGTTGCAATCAGTCAAAACCTGCATACAGGGAAGGATGTAGAATTTTTAGTCAGGGGTCCAATTGTTATAAAAATAAATTAAATTAATGACAATGTAAAATATAAACATAAAACATTTTGCTTTAGACATCTGGTTGATAATAATGTGAAAATCATCATTATATATAATATTTACATGCATTGAACATATAAACTAATATAAATATAGAACGGACTGAAGATTGACAAAATGTTTTTGACAAATATATAAAATATAAACAGAAAAAAAAATTCATAGAACCAGGAATTAGCCTCATAGCTGTTAAACCCATGACTTAATTCTGGTAGAAAATAGAGCATGTACCACTAGGGCAAACCATACTTATTAGCAATAATGCCAATTGAAATATATATTAGCTAAAAATTTCGAAAATTCAGGGGGCAAGTGCGATATACAGGTTGCAATCATATATATAATTGAAAAATTGTACATATTACAAGTTGAAAAAAATGATATCGTACAGATTGGAGTTAAATTCAATTTTGGTCCCGTAGTACACGGTACCTTACGACTTTGCCCATCACTTTGATTCCAAAATCATTTTTTATGCAGTTTTGGTCTCACCGTTGAGTTTTCCATTACAATCAGCTGCAGTTTTGGTTCCACAGGACAAGGTTTGGGACCAAAAGTGAACTTAATGAATTCCGTAACGGAATGACCAAACTGCATGAAAAAATTCTTAAGGGACCAAAGTAGTGAGTATTAATTGGGATCAAAATTGTGAGGCCTCATATCCTGTGGGACCAAAAATGAATTTAACTCTACAGATTACAAATTGATATTAACCCAAAAATAATTCTCAAGTTTATACATATTGATTTTGCACAACGTACATTTGCAGTGAGAGTGAACGGGTTTCCGTGCATAGACCCTACACAAGTAACAGCAGATCATTTCCTATTCAAAGGCCTCCACATCCCCGGAAACACATCCAACGTCTGGGGCGTCTCCATAAACCGCCCCACCATCTCCCAGATTTCGGGCTTCAACACGCTCGGAATCTCCACCGTCAGAGTCGACTACGCCCCGCTGGGCATGGTCCCGCCACACCGCCACCCCCGCGCCGCCGAGATCCTGACGGTGCTGGAAGGCGCGGTGCTGGCGGGCTTCGTCACGTCGGAGCCCGAAAACCGGCTCATCTCGAAAGTTCTCGGGAAAGGCGACGCGTTCGTGTTTCCGTTCGGGCTGGTTCATTTCCAACAGAACGTTGGAAAGGGAAATTCATTTTTGAGCAGAATCCCGGGGTTGTGATTGTCGGGAATGCGGTTTTCGGGTCGAAATCGGCGGTGGATGATGATGTTCTGGCTAGGGCTTTTCGGGTTGATAGATCCGTTGTAGAGAAGCTGAAAGAACCGTATCAATAATTAGAGAAAAGATAAATGTGACAGGCGAAATACAGCATGTCCTTTATTTTTGAGTGTGTTTGTTTTTCGGGTGGAATTTGTGTGGGAGTAAAATTTATTTTTTGTCCTATAGGACATGGGACGTCACGATTTTAATAAGTCTATTGAGATGTTTTGGACAAATTTGGCCAAATCGTGCAAAAAAATTTAAATATAATTGTTTAAATGTGTCTGTAGTTCGGGCCTAAAAAAATTGATGTAGAAATGATTTATATCATGTCTCAACATATGTAAAGTTTACATAAATTATAAAATCAAATAATACATGTAGCACGTTAAACCTAGAGAAAAAAATTTATGTGAGATAGAGTTCGCAATGAACTCTAATTTTTCAATATCATTATTATATATACATAAACATTACGATTATTATGCTTTATTTTTAAAATAATTGATAGTGTTTATATATAATAATAGAGTTTGTGCACAATAGTGATATAGTTCATTTATAGACTTGTTTTACATAAATATAACTCAACCCTCGAACCCAATAATAACACTCCTATGAATCAGTTCAATACAAAAACTTTATTATTGTTATATGTAAAAATTATCACTGTTATGCATAAAAATTCTCACTGTTTAAAAATATTAAGTATTTTTTAAACAGTGAAAGTTTTTATGCACAACAATATTGTTTTTTATATATAACAGTGATAGTTTTTACACATAACAGTAATACTAAAAGAACCGAGTTTACCGTGAGCTCGAGTTCACACAATTTTTTGTCATTTGTCTAAGAAAAACTTTCAGCTTGGCTTGTGTATTAGAAAAAGTAAACCTTACCCTATAAAAAATCGGGTAAATTGCAGACATGGTCCCAAGAGATTGGGTTCAAAACAGTTTTGGTCTCAAGGTTTTAAAATGGTCATTTTTTAAGTTTGAAAAAATTACAACTAGATACAAGATTGAGTAAATCATTACAACCAGTTACAAATTGCATAAATTTGAACTAAAGTGCAGAAATTTTCTGCACTTTGTATCTGGTTGTAAGTTTTTGGGTGACTTTGTAGTGGACTGTTTTTCTCCCTTTGAGTTTTAGTCCCAATCATTAGTCAAATGAATGGAAATTGTTAATTGACCAAAAAATTATGGGACCAAATTTACAAAATGGAGGGAAATGATACTAGCTAAAATTTAATTAATTATATATATAATCAACATAAATTTATAAATTATACTCCGTTACGGGATAATATGCACCCCAAAATTAGCACAATAAAATTTTGAGGGGTTATCAACATGTAATGATGAGTAGAGTTTTGAGGGGTAATTTTGTAAATTTTTATGTATAAAATAAAGAAAGAAGTTGAATTGTATGTATATGTGAGACCAAAAGTAATGACATTTTGTGTAATATTATGGATATTGTGAGAATGAAAATTATGGAGGGTTTTCTAATTCTTGGGTGTGCATGTTGTTATGGGAAGGACCGAAAAGGAAAATGTGTGCATTATTTTGGGACGGCGAGAGTAAATTAATTATAAAATTATATATATATGACTAGAAAATACAAAAAGTATATTTGTAAACTAAATAATAATTTACGTAAAATTCTTGAATATATATATACACAAATTTATGTAAAATTTTAAAATTATACTAAAAAAAATAATAAATTAATTTTTTTGGGACCAAATCTGCAATGAATGGCGCGTGTGACTCACTTCCGTTAAAAATTAACGAAAAATTTTGTGGGACCAAACTAAACGAAAAAATGACCATTTTGCAATTGGTCAATTCTCTTGTGTCCAAAAGTGCAATTTACCGTAAAAAAAGTCCATCCTAACTAATCTGCCGGGCTTAAGGCTTAATGTTTTAAATTGTGACCCGGGATCTAAAAGAGAAGGTGTCTGCCTGAAAGGAAAGGACATTATGCACGATCAAACCCTCCCTCAACCCTAATTTTATATCTATCTATATATAAAGGGCTGGGGTTCTATATATATTCATCTCCCGATTCGATTACTTGCTGGTTGAAGATTTCTAAATTTATTCCGGCGACTTTTGATCGACGATGGGGTGAGTGTTTATAGATTTTAATTTTTCCGCTTTGAATTTGTATATATATGTATCTTATACTTTTTAAATTAGTCAAATTATTCTTCGGAATTCAAAAGAACAATAAATTTTTCCATCTTTTTTTGGAAGAAATTATACATATTCGCAAGGTCTTGCCCGGTGCCAGAACGGCATATTTATACACTAGGTCTTGCTCGATGCCACACATATCTTCTTTTAGAGTTGGTCTCCCATGAACCATGTCTATGTTATAAACTTGGATTATTTGACTCATTTTACTCATTTCCAACACATTATTTTAAACCATTTAAATTGACCCGTATTATACCTTGGGTAGGGTCAAATACATGAACTAAGTGTATACAAGTTTTTGTCCTTCTTTTATTAGTATGCATAACAAAATATTAGTGAAAAATTCCCATCTTTTTTTCCATTATGTGAATTCGAATTCACGGAAACTCTTTTCTCGAGTATCACTGTTATACATATGGAGCATTACTATTTAATCAGTGAGGCTTTGTATGCACCACATTGATATTTGAGAAAACAAGTTCACCACTACAACAAAATTGACCCCTTTAATGACAAAAGTTCTGTCACTATTGTTTCTTTAGCTAAAAAATTTTAGTGATAGAAAATGATCTTTAATGACATTGATCATTAAATAATGTTATTAAAGATATGTAGTTAGTGACCTAATAGTGATGGAATTTTTTGGATTTGACTCATGTGTTGTACAGCACCATGTTGGGTACTAAACTCATATGGGTCTATAGCTAGTGTATTTAATTAAATCTAATGCAACATAACATTTTGCTATACTTACCGTTAAAAAAATACACTATAAACTCATATGCATTTAGCGTACTGCACGGTGATGTATAGTACATGATTCACATTTAAATTTTTTGTCACTAAAAGATCAATTTTCTTGTAGTTCACAAATGTTTTTGGCATGAATGGTTTTTATTCATCTCTTCATACCAAGAGTTAAAGATAGCAGTAAACTGAGGATTATAGTCATATTTTGCCATGATATAATACAAATGATCTTTATCTGCGGAAGAAGCAAGATGGATTTCAAGAGGCAGAAAGCGCAGGGGAATCAGCAGAAACTGCAGCGGAATACAGACATCAAGAAACGCCTACTGGAGAGGCTGCAGAGACTGCAGCACGAAAACTCTGACTCCACGCGAAAGCAACTGCAGAACCTGCAGCACGGGATCACGGATTTCAACAGGCGGCAAATTGGGAACATGTGGCAGCAGAGACCAGAGACTGCTCCTGACGTGGCTGGGTAATATCGATTTCAACAGGGCCGAACTGGAGAGGCAGAGGCAGCTGCTCGAAAAGGTGGGGTCCGAGGAGTGCAATAAGCACGTCGAGGATTTGATGAAAAAGAAAAGGGAGAAACTGGAGACGAAAATTGAGGCTGATGAGAAAATGGGGAAAAATGATGGGAAGTTGTCGAAAATCGGGAAACCTGAAGTCGTGAGTAGACGCAGGTTGGATGGTGAGTCGATTTTATTTGAGGTGACGCCGACGCGCAAATGGAAATAATTGAGGAAGTGGCGAAGAGTATGATTGAGAGAGTGGTGAAAAAGATGAAGTTTAAGGAGGAATCGGAGGAAGTCACACTTGGGATGGATAAAATTTCATTAGGTTAGGGTACTCACTGCTCTTTCTGTCCCCTTTTATTTGTCTTTCTGGAGATAATAATTGTTATTGTTTTGCACTAATCAATAAAAATTAAATGTTTAATTCTAGTTTTTCTCTTATATTTGCTTTTGTATAAAAGCGCATTAAATGTTGAATGACCATGTTGCTAAATAAAAGTTTATAAACGACACATTTTTCACTTATTTTTATTATTATTTAATAACTTTATATTTTTAAACAACAAATAAAATGGACAAAGGGAGAACTTATATCTTTCCTTGCTCCCTTCGGATTATTTTTAAAGGCAACATACAGGACTATTTTTAATATCTCAAGTATAAAGCATATTAGAGATACAAAACAATATATAGATTTCCTAATTGGTTTAGACAAAATCTAAATTAAATAAGCACATTTTTCTGAGTAAATGATTTCAAAGAAGAATATATCGGAGTATGTATTTAAGAAGAACTCAAATTTTCTTGTCTGTCCTTTGTTAGTTTAAGGAAGTGTTCCAAACAGCCTGTCCCAGAAAGTAGTTGTAACTCCAAATCCCTTGTCCAGAATTTTGAAGTGATGGTTCATGTGGTGTCTCTACAATTGAAAACAACAAAAATTAATTCACACTCTACTATTAACTAACTTCCAATTTAAATTGATCATCATAAAAAAAGTGCCTATGGAATTTTTCAACATGCAAAAATTTCTGGGTCAAATAGGTCTTGCCTACAAAATTTGCTAATCATATAAGCATTTTTAAATTACAAATATAATTGCTATAGAAATGTAATTGCTTATGGAATTATTTATGTAGTCAATTTGTTTGCTTACGAAAATTACAAATGTGTAAACAATTTCTTCGTAGGTAATTTGTTTGTCTAATAAAATTCTAAAAATTATAGGCAAATCGTAGGCAATCCTCACTATTTAAAGACAAAATATTTTTCTCGAAAAACTTTGTAGCTATTTGAGACAAAAAGTTTTAATTTGAAATTCATCCTCGTTTTAAAGGGTCGGGATAATTGTCATGCATGGAGCTATGTTTCACGGAATTGGATTTATAAGACTGTCTCACCCACGTTTTTGGGTGAAATACACCCAATGCAAAATTTGGTCGAGCCTTTTTTACATTTGAAATGATAAAATAATTTTAAAAAAGAATATGGTGCACCTATCACAAACCTTTTATTCAAATTCCAAAACAGCTGATATCACAACAAGAAATGTAAAATAAGATTTTTTGAATCGAACATATGATATATCCCAAATTACTAAATAAAGAAAATTTGTCAAAATTCCACAGATATCACAAAAACCAAATCGATATCAAATTCATTTAATTAAGATCTTATCTTACTATCAAAGTTACAATGGCTGCTGGAGCAGGAGGGAAAACAAGTCGATGATCATCCATCGGGTGCTTGTGATGACATCCATGGAAGAGGAAGTGAAATGTGATTCCCCTGCAAATTTAAACATTTTAATTTTGTACCATTATCAAGTAAATTATGTGATTTCAACATTTTTGTGATTTTCTTTTTCTTTTTTTGAGAGAAAATGTTTGAATTGATGTGAATTAGAAAATGAAAACCAATAAATTATATATATATGCTTTCTAATTTTTGGGGGAGATGAAAATTTATGTGGAGTATTGTGAGATTTATTGTCCAATTTTATGGAATGTGGTGTGCGATATGCTGCCAATTTTGTTTATCTTATTATTAATTAAGTAAATATGATGATTTATAAAAGAAAAATTTGTATTATCTAAAAGTTCGAATTTATAGAGAGGTATGAAATTAATTAATTCGTTCATATTATTATCCTAACAATGTATAATGCTATCAAATTACCAATGGGTTGTTGCCCTCATGTGGGAAATATTGCGATGTATTAAATACTCCAACAATGTCCATAGAAAGACGCCAGCTACAATCGTTGGTGCTACTTGATAAGGAGAAACGCCGTCGTTTATAGAAAACGAGATCAACAAGAACGCCACGGGTAGCCAAACAAGTGGAATGGCCCACCAAGGGGCGCGCGCCAAGAACTGTGCCGTGTATTATAGTAAGAGAACTCGTTTAAGTGAAATATTACAAGACAATTATTTGTTTAAAACATGGGTTGATGTACAACTTGTGTATCGTACAGTATAAAATTTATTCATAATATGAAAATAATGCAAATCATATATACAATTCAATAGAAATAGGTAATATTGTTTAAATTTATTGAAAACAACTAAACTTGATGAACAAGTACTATTGTTTAGTAAAAATAGGAGATATTAATTGTTCATTGAAAATTAACAAAGCTGATATTGTATGTTGTTTATTGAAAATAAAAAATATTGTTTACTGAAAACAAGTTATATTATTCATTGAAATATGAAATACATTTTTAAAAAAGAAATAATTTCATTTTATGAACAAGTTTTACGGGCCTCCCAATTTTACAGGACTAGAAAGTTAAAGTTAGATTTGTTGAAGAAATAAAATCATGCAAAAACATGAAAATTTTAGGTGAACGTGACATATGTCGAAATTGTATTATAATATATATAATAAAACGCACCTCAATAAATTCATTTCGGAACAGTCGTGGGGTTTCTTTGTTGAGTATACTCTGGTGAACCCATTCTTGATATGCTTCTCCAAGATTGCCCACCTGTAGTTAGTACACAAAAATAAAACCAATGAAACAACTTAATTAGATAAATTAAGTAAAGTAATTTAAAAGTGAAACGTAAAACTGTGTGAAAATTAAAATCTTATATGAAACCCTGGTAAAAAAAAATTAAATTAAATTAAATAATCGGTGAAATGAAGGTGAATGAAAGTATACCAACGATTAAATTATTTTTCTTTATTTCGGCTGAATGAAATATATACACATCCATATATGTGAATGTGTGTGTAGCAGCACATAAACTTTGAATTTTTTTTTCGTCGGAATTAATGCGTACCTGTATAGGTAAACACCATTTTGTCACGATTAATGAGCTATGAAATGGTAGAGTGAGCTAAAAATAGGACGATACAAAAGAGTACAATAAATGCAAAGGAAATATTTAAGTTAAACTAGAGTGGGAAAAAAGCCTCCACATTTAATTAACTATACAGACAAAAACTTGTATAGACCTGATTCATGCTATGAACTCGGTTATTTAAGTTTCACTGTTATATATAAAAACTCTCACTGTTATGAACAAAAACAATCACTGTTTAGAAAATGTTTTATATTTTTAAACAGTGAAAATTTTTGTGCATAACAGTGATAGTTTTTACACATAACAATGATAGAGCTCATGTGTGAACCTGGTTCACATGAGTGTTACTCAACTATGTGTCAGCGGCCGAATGGCGTGATGATAACATTTAAAGTGAATTTTCTCTGTAGGCATATACAAAATTTGATTAGTATATTATCCCTCAGTTCATAATTTATTGTCTAATTTTTCCATAATGGTGTCTTTTCTTTTTTATTTGTCAATATGATAATACCAATGCAAATTTATCTTCTTTTTCTAAAATTTCCCTAATAAATGACTTTGAAGTACTAATAATTTTGTAATTAATTAGTGAGGAATATAAGAATATAAAAGTCTTTTAATATTCTAATTAATGTAAAAATTGATTTGTGTGAATGGATAAAATGAGAATGATAATAAGAAATGGAAGAAGAGAAGATGGGTGGTGGAGGTATTGTATGATCTCGATGATATTTTTGTACTAATCTCGTTAATGAGTGGGTGGTTGATTTTTTTTGATCGGAAAAGATATTTAATTGAAAATTAGGTATGAGACATACCCGATTTTACAATGAGGAGGCAGAAAATTGCCTCAAAAAAGAAACAAAAAATCAAATCCGGAAATCAAAACCGAGTCTCCAAGTCCTCTTACAAGATTACTCAAGAATTGCTCTAGGCTTGCTACACCAATCGATAAAAGAAATTTTGTGTCTCCAAGGTCTTCGTACATTAGTCCAACTCCACAATCTTCTCTGTATGTCTTCCACAATCTCCTTGATCTCGCTTCTCTCATTCCGGAAAATATGGCATTCCGGGCTTTCCATAGGGTCCAAGTAATGCACTCCCATAGTCCTACCATAAGAGTCTTCACATCCTTCCCTCCAATAAGTCTACTAAAATGGAGTAGACTTACCTTTGGGTTGGATGTCATGACCGTGCAAATCTCAAACCAATTGACACATTCCATCCAAACACGAAACGCAAAATAGCATTCAAAGAACATTTCTTACGGTTTCCTGTAAATTATTGCAAAACGGACAGAGAATGTTAGGGGCTTGTGGGAGTGCATTCCTTCTTCTGAGGTTAGTAGTTGTTGGAATCTGTTCCCATAATACTCTCCACGAATGGATGCTCACTTTGGAAGGGATCAACATGTTCCATATTGCTTAAACACTTTTCTGTCTTCCTCGTTGCTCTCCGTGTTGTCCTGCATTAGATGGTTGTAGGCTGCCTTTGTATTGTACAATCCGGCTGAATTTTCATTCCCACTCATCCTCCTTGTCCTGTAATAAAGTGCACCTGTTCACCAAATCAGTTAAGTTATTTAAAACAAGTAATTCCCTCTCGAACAACTCCCTCCTCCAATTCCACCTCCACCTCCAAACTCCCTCTCTCCACTCTCCCATCTCCCTCACACTCAAAGAAATTTATCAAGACATAATCTAAAAAGTCTAGGAAAAATCAGCCTTAACGGCCTATCTCCTACCCAAATATCATCCCAAAACCGAGTACTGCCCCCATCCCCCACTACTCTAACCATGCCCGACAAAAACCAGTTACCCTTACCCTTACCCACCGCCTTTATTACCTCACCCCACCAACTCGAGACTCTTCCTCTTCTCCCCCTACTACCTACCAGCCCCCCATACTCCCCCCACCTCGACCGAATCACTCTAGCCCATAAGCTCCCCGGACTGTGGAAAAATCTCCACATCCATCGCCCTGTTAAAACATTCCAAATCCTTCACCCCTAGCCCACCCACCCACCCCCCCCCCCCAACAAATTTATCCTTACAAATATTTTTCCAAGAAACCCACTTTATTTTCTTGTTGCTCTCACACCCCCACCCCCCAAAAAAAAAGATCTTTGTAAACTCTCAATAACACTCAAAGCATTTAAAGGAGCACGATAGATTAATAAGTAATAAACCGGTAACGACGATAGAACAACATTGATCAGTATAAGTATCCCCCCGATGGAGAGGTTTAGACCTTCCCATTTCCTCATACGATTCCGGATTTTTTGTATCACATGGTTCCATTCGGAAGCCTTTCGGTGTGCACTTCCCATAATTACACCCAGATAATTAAACGACTCCTCTCCCACTTGACAACCAAGAACCTGAGCAAAAGCTTGTAACTCTTCAGTGTTCACATTCTGCCCGATTACACTACACTTATCTCGATTGACTTTCAACCCGGAAACCAACTCCCAATTAATGATGAAGCTCTTCAGGAATAAAACATTCTCCATCGTAGCTTTGCCAATAAATATGGTATCGTCTGCAAACTGAAGGTGTGAGATTTGAATGTTGTCTCTCCCCTACAGACATCGGGGTATAAAGACCTCTATCAATGGCTTTATGCATCATCAAGCTCAACCCTTCAGCGACAATCAGAAATAGGAAGGGGGAAAGAGGGTCCCCTTGCCTAAGTCCTCTTCCCAAGTGAAATTCCTCCGTCGGGCTCCCATTTATAAGGACAGATGCATGGGCTGATGAGACACACTCCATAATCCACTTGATCCATTTGCACGAGAATCCAAACCTCTCCATGATCAATCTCAGGAAGCCATATTCCACCGAATCGTAGGCTTTTGCACGAGTAGACACTGCTTTTTCTTTAACTTGGCCTCTTCGATCACCTCATTAAGCACCACTACGATGTCCAAGATCTGTCTTCCTCCAATGAATGCACTATGTTGTTGGATATAATGGAATCGAGGACCTTGCATAATCTCAACGAAAGCACCTTAGCCACCGTTTTATAAATGCTTCTGATCAAAGAAATTGGTCTGAAGTCCGAAAGTTCAAGTGCCTCTTCTTTCTTTGGAATCAGAACAATGAATGAAGGATTCAACCCTTTTACGAACTTCCCGTGTTCATGAAACTCCTCAAACATCCCAAAATCCTTCAAGAAACCAAAAGAAATCTCCCTTTTGAATTACATCCCAAAATCCTTCAAGAAACCAAAGTTGAACCCGGGGCTTCTTTTTGGACCCCTGGCGACTCTTTGAACTATCACAAAACTCCAATGTGCCTCTTTTTTACCTCTTGTTATTACCCCCCCCCACAGAATGTTTGCTTTTTTTCTCCTCATGTTGAAGAAAAAAACTTGGTTAGCATCACCATCGGGCCATTTTCTTTTTGGACAAAAATCAGCAACTAGACCTGGCCGTGAGTTTGTCTCGGCTGAAAAATGCTTCTTGAAAAACTCCAATGTGCCTCTTCCTCTTTTGACCGAACCTCCTCTTCTTTTCACACCATTAGTAACTTATTTTTCAATCGAAACTCCCACCCTAAATCTCATATTCTCTCCATTTTCTCCTCATGTTGATAACTTTATGAAAGAAACTTTGTGTTAGCATCACCATCTTTATGGCGAATCCATTTTTTTATGAAAGAAACTCATCACCATCGCCCTTTTTCTCTCGTTTCAATAGGTTATCTTTGAATTTGATGTCCCTAAGAAGAAGAGCTTGGGTCTCGTTCCTTTTAATTATTTCTGCCTCGTCCAGCCCAAACACATCATCAATCGTGTCAATTCTAAGGATCTCTTTCCTCTTCTCCTCTATCCTCCTGTCTAATGAGCCGAACACGTCCCTATTCCAGATTTTCAGATCCGCCTTTAGTAACTTGAATTTTTCTTTAAGTATAAAGCTTCCCCTCCCCTAAATCTCATATTCTCTCCATTTTGACACTACAAAATCTCTGAACCCAGCATTGTGTCTCCAAGCGTTAACAAATCGGAATGGCTTCGGGCCCCAGTCTTTTACTTTGATTTCAAGAAAAACCGGGCAATGGTCTGACAAGGATCTCCCGATGGCTTTATGGTGCGAGTTTGGTCATTTCAACAGCCAATTATTGTTGAGAAGGACCCTATCAATCCTGTTTTTGCACATGCCGTCCGGGCTGTACCACGTATAAATCCTATCGTGAAGAGGTAAATCAACCATCCCCGTGTCTCTAATGAAGTTGTCAAAGGTTCGAATGTCCCTCCTATTAATGGCAGATCCTGTTCCAGCTCTTTCTGACTCTCGCCTTATTGAACTGAAGTCCCCTAACACACAAATACAACACTCCTCGTTCTGTTCCACCATAGTTTGGATCCTCTCCCATAGTACAATTCTATCCTGCAGCGGACACGGAGCATACACATTGGTAATGCAACATTCCGCTTCATATAACCCCCAACTTCCTACCACTACAATTGCCCCCTGCACGTGCCAACAACTTCCAGCTCTAAAACAATCAGAATTCCAAATTGATAAAATTCCCCCAGACCTTCCCATTGATTCCCTATATGTCCACCCACAATTACACATTTCCCCATATAGACCTCACTAAAAACTCATCAACAATTTCCTTCTTTGTTTCCTGAAGAAAACGAAATCTATTTGAAATTTTTTAATAAATTCTTTTACCTCCTTACATTTAGCTCTGCTCCCCAAGCCCCTGATGTTATAGCTCATTATCTTCATTAATTAATCCATGCATCTGACTCCTTGTCCTTTCCAGCTTGTGTGCCGCTGGTACCTTCCCCATTGTGCAACAATCTATTGACTTGTTCTACCCCCTCTGAGGAAGACAACCCCATAAGTTGCCTAATTTCCAAGGTTTTTAATGCTTCTTCGGTATCCTGCTGTATGTGACCACTCTTATGATCAATCTCCACCCTGACACCTTTTCCTTTTCTTGCGACCCTCTATATTCTCTGATGACACAATATCAGACAGAAAAACGCTTAATTGCTTCTTCTCCTCCTTTTTCTTTGCCTTTTTCGAAGGCCCAGACTTTCTCTTCTTCCATTGTTTCTTCTCCGTAGCCTCCTGTTTATTGGAATCCGACATCGCCGTTGTCGAACGGAGTTTGTTGCTTTTTACGATTTCTCCCTTTTGAGTGTCGATTTGCCATAGATCGAGAAATTAGGGATTTGGGGATCTGAGTGTTCGCCTCATTCTTCTGTCCATTATCAGGAGGTACTACAGTGGACTCACTTACCCGAAATGGGCCTTCGCTGTCTAGATTTGGGCTGCACAAATTATTATCACACTGATTTGGGCTTATTTTACCAGAAAAATGGGCCTGCTCATTTTCACCATTACTGATTCTCCAAGGCTTCATTGGGCTTTTTTGACGGCCCATTAGCCAAATAATTAGGTCCACCCCCAATAATTTCCTGCTCCTCCCCCTGCGTATTCTTGCTGACACCGTGGGGTCCACTAGAGGTACATGCTCATTTATCCCGGCCTCTTTCTCCATCTCATCAAGGCTATTGGAAACGATGGTTTTAACGGTTCTTAATTTGTATAAATATTTGTAAAGGGTTGTAATTAACAATATGATTTTCATTGAGGATCATTGTACACTCTAGATGTTGGTCCTCGTTTTTTAAGAGTATATATTTTTTAGTCAAGTGAGTTACTCCTATTTTGATTTTAGTTAGATCGATTTTTACGAATTGGAAATAGTTATATAGATTTTAATTTTCGACATTAATTTTATCCGCAAATAAGACTTGACATGACATCGTTAGATGTTTCGCCTACTATGATCGGTTATCCGACTAAAATATCGAACAATTAAAAGTAACAGAAAGATTTTCAATTTATGAAAATTGACAGTTAAAAAAAAAATCTATCTTCCCTAATGTTGTAAGGTTTTAAAACAACTTTCCAGTTGTGAACTGTAAGAAACAGTATAGAAGCATGCTTTTAACAGAGAAAATTTCAAAGTTAGTTCCAATTTGATCTCTCATACATGGATTAAGCTAGGAAAATGTAACCTTTCAACCATAGCTGACACTAATAAGTTGAGATAGTGTTACAACTAAATAAACATTTGAAAGAAACAACGCAATAAGTTTATCAATTCACATTAAATAACAACAATATGATCAACTAAAGGAACAATAACTCAGACTCAAACTTGGACTGGATCCAATCAATGGTCTTGGTATCAGTCTGAAATGACTTTGCAAGTAAATCATTGGCAATAGCTGGCTTCGACCCGAAAACAGAATTCGCAACAGTAATCACTCCCGGATTTTGGCTGCTGAGAGCTGCAATCGCGACAGCATTAACAGATCCAGTATTTTTCTGGTAATGGATAAGATTCACTGGAAACACGAAAACATCGCCTTTCTCAAGAACTTTTGTGATGAGGCGTTTTTCGGGGTTAGAAGTAATGAATCCCACTTCCAGAGTGCCTTCAATCACAGTCAAGATCTCGGTTGCACGAGGGTGAGTGTGCGGAGGATTAATTCCCCATGGAGCGTAATCTACACGCGCTAGTGAGATCCCCAGAGTGTTGAGGCCGGGAATTTGGGCTACATTGACTGGAGTCACCTTTGATCCTACGGGATTGGAGGTGTTTCCAGGCATGTGGAGCCCACTGAAGAAGAAATCGCTTGCTTGTACAAGCTTCGGATCCTTGCATGCGATTCCATTCACGAAAACTGCAAATTTTCAAATTTAAATGCAAATATGTAATAGTAGGTCAATTATACATGGACTCTCGTATTCAAAATATCATCTTTTGGCATATGAAGTATCACGTTCAAAAGATATTACGTGTTATTTTTCTCGAAATTAATAGCTATGCGTGACACTTCATATGCTAAACAGTATTACTTCGTATACTGAACGGTGATTCCGCATTCACCATGAAGTTTTTGTGTTTAGTTAATTAAAGATTATCATGCTATATAAATAAAATATCCTACCCGGGCCGTTGGGATTTGCAACACAGAAATGCTGAAGAGGACTTGAATCTGATGCTAAAGCAACTGAAAAAACTGCCAATAGAATTCCAACTAGGATAAAATGGGAGGCCATGATGTGTTCTGTTTCTGGAATTCAACTAACTAATTTCTGAACTAGCTAGTTGCCTTTTGAGTTTGGAATTAAGATTACGGATACATACTTTTATACTTATCATAGTCGACCCAGACGAGACAAAATGTCGTCCTATCGGCGAATATAGTGTTGATCAATTCTTTATATTTAAATTAATCCCATTGAAAGAGTCAGAAGAAATATAAGTATTATAATTTTGTATGACTTAAATTCATTTTTGGTCGCACAGGACACGGTACCTCACGATTTTGATCCCAACACCCACCACTTTGGTCCCAAAATCATTTTTCATGCAGTTTTGGTCCCACCGTTATGTTTTTCGTTAAAGTCAGCTGCAGTTTAATTTGGTCGCATAATACAAGGTTTTGGACCAAAAGTGCAGTTAAACTTAACGGATTCCGTAACGGAAGGACCAAAACTGCATAAAAAAAATTCTTACGGGTACCAAAGTAGAGAGTATTGAGACCAATATCGTGGGGTCCCATGTCATGTGAAACCAAAATGAATTTAACTCAATTTTGTATAAACCGGCGTTTTTTTTTCTTAGTTTTATCATCAAACTATTGTCTGTTTGCTGCCCGACTATACATAGTTGAATTGCAAAGATAAGGGTAAAAATCACTTTCTTGTAATTATGCAGGAATCCTTTTTTTTATTATTATTTAAATTTAATCCCGTTTTCGCATTTTATGCCGTCCTTAATTTCTCATTTCGAATGTCTGAAGAATTAAAATAGTTGCAGGGCCCGTTTTTACCTTTTCCACACGCTCGACATATAACAAGGAAGACGGCGAAAATCGACTATTATGTCATGATATTTTACTAGTATAAATCCAGGTCTTGAGTAACATTATTTCCCACCTCCATCACAAACTTAATTCACTCATTCATAGCTTTGATTAATTACATCTCCACTAACAAAAAAAATGGCCTCCAATGTACTAATGTTGAGTGTTTTCGTTGCGATTTGTTGTGTTACTTACGCATCTGATCATAGCCCTCTTCAAGATTTATGTGTTGCTGATCCAAATGCCCTTGGTATATATATGTATATGATTAACTTCTGTAAAGTATTTATCATTTTTTATGATTAATAATGCCTGATATATTTTACTTTTTTCGCAGTTTTCGTGAATGGAATCGCATGCAAGGATCCGAAGCTTGCAGAAGCAAGCGATTTCTCCTTTAGTGGGCTCCACATGCCTGGAAACACCTCTAATCCGGTAGGATCAAAGGTGACTCCAGTCAATGTAGCCCAAATTCCAGGGCTCAACACTCTCGGAATCTCTCTGGCGCGTGTAGACTACGCTCCTTGGGGAATTAATCCTCCACACACTCACCCTCGTGCAACCGAGATCTTGACTGTGATTGAAGGCACTCTGGAAGTGGGATTCATCACTTCTAACCCCGAAAATCGCCTCATCTCAAAAGTTCTCAAGAAGGGCGATGTTTTTGTGTTTCCAGTGAATCTTATCCATTTCCAGAGGAATACTGGATCTGTTATTGCTGTGGCCATTGCAGCACTCAGCAGCCAAAATCCAGGAGTGATCACTGTTGCAAATTCAGTTTTCGGGTCGAAGCCAGCTATTGCTAATGATCTTCTTGCAAAGTCATTCCAGACCGATACCAACACCATTGATTCGATTCAATCCAAGTTTTAGAGATCCTGCATTGTTGTTAAGTTCGTTGTAACTTTTTTGTGTTTGAAATTTTGGAAGGAAATCAGGAGAAGTTATTCTTTAGAATAGGAGAGTGCATGTGTTGTGTTGAATTCTTTGATGTTTTATTTCACCTGGTGTTAAATATTACAATCATCCATTATACTTCCATTTTGTTTTTTCAATTCTGTCATACTATCAAAAGTGATTACATGAGTTCTGTTATATGACAATATAAGCAGAGTAATATGAGAGTCGGTTCCGGCCAGAAGTAGAGGTTACAACTGTTACAACTGAATACAGAACCAATATTAATTAGTTTTCCAACAGTATCAGCTGTAACACTTAAAAGTATTATTAGTTGATACATCTTGAACTTTATCTTCTCATCTTGTTATCTTCACAATGTAAAATAAATAAGATGATAAACAAAAATGAAAATCTGAGCATAATAATTTTTAATAAATATGAAAATAAACATAAACGTACGTACATAGATCTAAGAACTCACATTAAAGTAAGAAAACGTTTAATTAATATTATGGAGAAACTGGGAAATTGATTCTGAAGAGATCAATGCTTTCTCGACCTTTGAACTGAGAACTAATACTGTTATGAAAAGGAACTAATACTAATACTGTTATGAAGATGAACTGATACTGTTCAGTAAAGGAATGGAGTTAGTTATAAGTTATAACTAACTCACATACACCACATGCACCTCATGACGGTGTCTTTCTCAATTGAGTGGAAACTGGCGGGTCCTCCTTTAATTAGAGTGAAATCAACCCATAATTTTGCACCTTTATTGAAATTGTCACATAATAATCAATTTTTTCAATTTAGTCTCATATGTATTCAATTTGATCCAATTTAGTCCCAAAATGCCGGAGGTCTCTCAAAATTGTCCAAAAAGACGTCGTTTTGACACGTGTCTTACATATTCCGGTCAAAATTCCTACATGCACCCAAAAAAAGACATCGTTTTGCTCAATTTAGCACGACCTCCGAAGGTTTGGGGCTAAATTGAATCAAATTGAATACATGTGGGACTAAATTGAAAAAGTTTATAATTATGAGACTATTTTGGTTTAATTCCAGTAAGTTAGAAGAGAGAGATCATCTTGTATCCAGAGACTTCATCCACACAGATCAGTGTTGAGAGATTTAATCGTTTCATTAGAGTTAGTTCTAGAGAGAATAGATAGAGCTTGAATCTCTTGAGTGTAATTTTTGAGTTAATTGAGTGTAATTTGTAGAATTGATCGATTCGGTGATAGTGAAGTTGCTTCCTGATCCTCCGTTGATGTAGATCAATATTGATCGAACCACGTAAATTTGGTGTTCTTGAGTTTTTCATTCTGTTATTGTGCGTATTAATCTTGGTATTTGCAGAGAGTATTAGTTACTGGTACATAAGTTATTAGTACTCATCCTGAAAGGTGTTAGTTCGATGTAATTGTTGATATCTTTCGAAACTTAACAGATTCACTAGATATGCCTCAACTTTGGATGAAATGAGTCTTTGAAAATGCAGGATATTCATTCATAAAAATGAATAGATTAAGCACAAATGTCATGAAATAAATGGCGCCTTGAATAATTAAGTTTAAAAAATCACAATATATAAAAGGGACTATCCCAAACACATTGAACAGAAACAATTGATCAATAAAAGAATCAAGAAACACAAGATTTTCCTAAAACTTGGATTGAATCCAATCAATGGTCTTGATATCAGTCTGGAATGACTTTGCAAGAAGATCATTAGCAATAGCTGGCTTCGACCCGAAAACTGAATTTGCAACAGTGGTAACTCCTGGATTTTGGCTGCTGAGAGCTGCAATAGCAACAGCATTAACAGATCCAGTATTCTTCTGATAATGGATAAGATTCACTGGAAACACGAAAACATCGCCTTTCTCAACTACTTTTGTGATGAGGCGATTTTCGGGGTTAGAAGTGATGAATCCCACTTCCAGAGTGCCTTCAATCACAGTCAAGATCTCAGTTGCACGAGGGTGAGTGTGCGGAGGATTAATTCCCCACGGAGCGTAATCTACACGCGCTAAAGAGATTCCGAGAGTGTTGAGCCCTGGAATTTGAGCTATGTTGACTGGAGTCACCTTTGATCCCGCGGTATTAGAGGTGTTTCCAGGGACGTGGAGCCCACTGAAGGAGAAATCGCTTGCTTGTGCGAGCTTCGGATCCTTGCACGCAATTCCATTCACGAATACTGCAAAAAGAAAAGGAAAAATCAGGCATTATTAATCAGTAAAGATAATCATACTTTAAGAATGTCATAATAAGTATGAGTGAGTCTCATGTGCATCCAGGTGCACCATACAGTCATATTGCATTTTAGATATATCAGGCATTGTTAATCATAAAAAATGATATATACTTTACAAATGTTATCAAATACATATATATGTATATATACCATATTTATATAACACAGCATTTGGATCAAGTAACAACACCGAAAACACTCTTGAAATTGAAGGCTAATGAGCGAAGTTTGTGATGATCAATGTCACTAAGAGCTGGATTTTTATACTACTAACAGACTAATATAATATATTGCTGATTTTGCCGCCTTCATTATTCAGTATACATCAAGCGTGTGGAAAAGGTAAAAGGGGCTCAGACATTGATCAAATGACAATGGACGGCCTATAAGTGATCATTTGAAGGCTTTTTCTATAAGGGGAAAAAGTTTTTTTTTTCCTATAATTTTGTCTTTTTTTTTGTTTTGGTCCTATATTGACTTTTACATCTTGATTAACGTCCACTAACTTATGCACTTTCGACTTTTTTATCCTATTAAATTTAAAATTTAGATTTTTCATATCCTAGAACTTACATGAATCGAAACCAAAAAGTGGTAAAAGTACGTAAGTTACAGGATGAAAATCAAAATTTAAAAGTTAAAAAAACCAAAAATTTGAAAGCATGTAAGTTACAGGATTATAATCAAAATTTAAAAGTCGACACGATCAAAATTAAAAAATGGCAAAACTATAGAACCAAAAAAAATATTTCCCCTCTTGTGTAAATAAATGAAATTTTTTTATGACTTGGCATGTATATACCTCTGCATTTTTCTCTTATCTCCGCTTGCATGGTACTTATTTTCATTGATAAAACATTAAATTATAGTATTGAGTTTTTGCGCATCATTAGTAAAAGACAAATAGTCCGGCGGCAGCAAACAACAAAATCATAAGTTGGAATTGGGAAAGAAAAAAAAAACGCGGTTGATACCAAATTTTACATTTTTTTGACCTTGTCAACTAGATTAAGACTAAGTCGAGCTTGTATGCATTCAGGTGCACCGTGCACTCATAATACATTTTAGAACTATGTAATTTATTATATTTAAATGTGCAATGTATTTACATTGAATTGTGTAACTATTAATATAAAAAAAAAGTTGCACGGTTCAGTGTAAACAAGTTATATCTTTCAATATAACAGGTGGTATGATTCTAAAATATACTATGGGTGCAAGATACACCTGGATGCACATGAGACTCACTCTTAGATTAGTTTTATCATCAAGAATGCATCAGCACCAGTGGCGGACGCAAAAATTAAACTCAGAAAGGGCACAAATAAAAGAAATTTTATAATATGAAAATAAATTTATTATTAATCTCAAATTAATTAATATAATGTAATTTTTGCTTGAGAAGTCCATAATTTGAGAATGACACTCTAACACTTTGAAAGAATTAGGTATCAATTAATTTGTGTTAATTTATAAATGGTCTCTCCCAAGAATTTTACCTATAACGGTTTAAAACAATTTTGTATGAAATAAATTAATATAAGAGTGTAAAAAAATTACTCCATTTATATAACTTAGCAAATAAAAAAATTATATTTGAAGGGTCTTTCATAAAAAAAGAATTCATTGAAGAAAATAAAAATTACTTAAAGGACGGAAAAAAAATTACTTAAAGAAAAATAATATAAAAATAATATTAAGAATCTTGCCTACGATGGATAAAAAAAACAATGTAGGTAAGAAAAGATTTACAATATTATAAAAAATACACTCTATTTATATAACTTAGCAAATAATTAAAAAAATATACTTGAAAAACCTTACATAAAAAAAGAAATTACTTAAAAGAAAAACAAAATTACTTGAAGGACCTTTCATAAAAAATGAATTAGTTAAAGAAAAATAATAAAAATAACATTAAGTATTTTTCCTATAATAATTAAAATAATTATGTATGAAATAAAATATAAGAATTTATAACATTGTTAAAAAAATACTCTATTTATTAGAAAATAAAAAATATATAAGGACCTTTCATAAAAAAAGAATTACTCAAAGAAAAAATAATTAATTAAAAGACTTTCCAAAAAAAATTACATAAAGAAAAATAACAAAAGCAGTATTAAGAATTTTTTTCTATAACATGGTTAAAAACAATTACATGTATAAAAGAAAATATAAGACTTTACAACATTGTAAAAAAGTTACTCTATTTATATAACTTGGCAAATAAAAGAATATACTTGAAGAACCTTTCACAAAAAATGGATTACTTAAAGCAAAATAATACTATCTCCGTCCCGAACTCAACACTAAGGTTACTGTATCGCGGGTTTTAAAAAAAAGTGATAAAGTGTTGGGGGTAGAAAGAATTGTTTATTAATATTTTATGTGATAAAGTGTTAAAGTGATGAATAGTTGGGGGTAGAAAGAGTTGTTTATTAGTATTTTATGTGATAAAGTGGATATTTTCATTTAAGGAAGTGTTCAATTAAGTATGAGACGCCCAAAACGGAAACTGTAGGATTAAGTTTGGGACGAAGTGAGTATTAAAGTGACTGCCAAAATTGGGATTTGAACCCAGATCATGTGCATTAACAAAGCCAATTTGCTATTGAGTCAAACATCTTAATATTTAATTATTTGATATGAAATATATATGTATCATGATCTATGAAATTCATGTGGGGCAATTGCCCCGTATTTAATCTCATCTGGATCAACTACACCTATCTTGTATAAAACCCTCTATCCATACTCTCATTTCCCAACTCAAAACACAATTGACAGTTCAGAAATTAGTTGGTTGATCAGTTTTGTATCAATATTAAAAAACACATGGCCTACAAATGTATCATTGTTGGAATCCTGTTGGCAGTTTTTTCAGTTGCTTTAGCATCTGATTCAAGTCCTCTTTAAGATTTCTGTGTTGCAAACCCCAATGGCATGTTATATATCATGATATTTTCACGTTTTATAAATTATAAATATATATTTTTAAAATTTGCAATTCGATTCATACTTTTAAAATTTTACAAATTATATAATAAGACTATATTCCGTCAATGTATGCTGACGTGACAATTGGAATTCTTTTGAGAAAATTGCAAATAAATTTATGATTTTTAATTATTATTGTTTTCACTTTAATCATAGATTTTTTTTTATTTTTTTTTTTGTAATTTCATATGCTGCCACGTCATTGGGATTTGTTGGAAAATGTTTATAAAAGATAGCATTGCATCAATTTGAAATGCCATGGCAAATTTTAAAATCATAGGAGTATGTTTAACTGAAAATTTGAAAATTTGCAATGGAATTGACATGCCTAGAAACACCTCTAATCCCGTAGGATCAAAGGTGACTCCAGTCAATGTTGCTCAAATTCCAGGGCTCAACACTCTCGGAATTTCACTTGCAGAAGCCAGTTATTGCTAATGATCTTCTTGCAAAGTCATTCCAGACTGATACCAACACCATTGATTCGATTCAATCCAAGTTTTAGGAAATGTTTGCATACTTTTTTATGTCTTTGAAATGTTTGACAAGTAATCAGGATCGAATTACAAGTTATTCTTTACAAACCTTAGGATTGTTGTATTGAATTATTTGCACTTGTTACGTAATTAAATTGTTTCATTAATTTCATCAGGATGATTTTAAAAGAATAATCATGCTATTTATATTGAGTTTCAGCTCATCATTTCCATAAGTTCTCTCATGGTTCTCTCCCATATCAATCCTTAATCTTTTACTTTATTCATTTGGGTCTTTTTTCTTTTCAATTTCACGAATCTAATGTTATTTAAATAACACGTGTGGTGCACATGACATTTTCAATTTGGAGACGAAATTTTGACCACTTGAACAACATCAATTGTCACGTTAAATCATGTGTCTGCACAGGGCCGATCCTTCTATGAGGTCAACAAACTGATCAATTTTAGGCCAAGAAATTAATATTGTAAATTTTTAGAGGTCCACTCTTTTTAATACTTCCTCCGTTTTGTTTTAAATTGTACATTTATTGTTTTACTCGTATTTTAGCAAGCGGATTATTTATTAATATATGAAATGAGAAAGTGACTTTTAAGGAGATATAAGATAAATGAGAGGTAGGACTATTATATACCTCGCCTTAAAAAAAATTATAATTTCAAATATTAATAAACAACTCATTCGCTAAAACAGGAATCAAACAGTGAATGACAATCTAAAACATAACGGAGGGAGTATCATAAAAAATTTATTGTTCAATTCTTACTTAGTGTAATTTGTGTGCAATTCACTTATAACCGGCGGTTCGAACTCTATTAGTTACGTAACCTAATAATTTAGAAATTGAATTTGTGTGCAATTACTTCATGAACTCATAATTCTCAGTGAAGTATGGAAGACATGCATGGTGATATATAGATTGGTTTGTCTCTAACGGGAGATTGTCGTTGCCATTGAGTTATTTTCTGTACAAAGATTATCATAAGTACATACTGGGATTAGAACCCAAAATAATCTTATAACTGTTTATATTTTTAAAAATGGTCCCAAAAATGGTTTGATATACAAAAATTTTACGTGAATTGTGTCATTTTCGTCCCAAATTCGTCGAAATTGACGAAACGACGTCGTTTTTTGTCATATGTCTTACATGTGAACATTCAATTTTGAGATTTTTGGCTGAAATGCATGACAAAAAACTATTTAGTTTCATCAGTTAGGCGAAATTTTGGGCGAAAATGGTACAATTCACGAAAAAAATGGAACAAATTTCGTACTTTAAACTTTTTTAGGACTATTTTTTAAAATGTGAAAAGTTATTGAACAATTTTGAATTCTATCCCAGTATATACTTTCAAGTTTGGGCGCTACACAAGAAAATACAATTATTAAAAAATAATTAGATTATTACATAAATAATTCCGTGCTCGTTTAATTATTGTGAACAACAAAGAATACGACACTTTCTCTTGGTCTTGTAAGGACGGCACAATTAATGTTCACCTATTGTTTCTTTCTCCTCCCTATAAAATCAACCCTCAATTAAATCTATTTTCCACCTCCAAATATACTCAAAATTAAAATTCGATGGAAACTTATTTTCTGATTTTAGGACTTGTTATTGCAACTTGTAATTTTGTTGCTTTTGCATCTGATCCAAGTCCTCTCCAGGATTTCTGCGTTGCTCTTCCTGGTGCCCTTGGTACTATATTTTTCCAACATTTTTCCTTCTTTTTTTTTTTTTATAAAATAAATTTTGTTGGTAACGTTATTTGAATTCCACGATATCCCATTTTCTACATCATGGATTAGATTAGTCTATTTATTTTGTTTCAAAATCGTAATTAATAATTAGGGCTTGTTAAACCTATGATTTTTATGATAAATTTCGTTATAGTTGATAGACCTGACAGGAATAGAAAATTTCTCGAAATGTAAGTAGAATGAGGAAGTTTATTCTGGCGAAATTTTCCCAGAATTCGAAAGTTTTAATTTTTACAGGTATTATTTTATTTAATCTTGAGACACTTTAATCTAAAAGAAAAAGTACAAATCTAGCCAGTGGTATATGGTATACAATTAATATAAATGAATATCTTTGCCTAAAAAAAATTAAACGAATCTCGAAACGCATCAATACACCCTGCACTAGTGAGACTAATTTTGACCTATTTTGGCAATAGATCGCTTATTCTAATAAATATATGACCTGTATTAAAGACAATAAAATATAAGATAAAAATTTGTATGAACCCGAGTTCACGGCGAAATCTATTTTTTTTTAATATAGACTTGGTTCACAATAGTGTTACTCGGTATATTGACTAATTTTGCGAAATTTCTCTGAATATGGGATTTAACAGAGTTCGCGCATGACTCGCGCATCGCAAAGCTGTTTTCTTTGTCAAACAATCAATTGCTGTTGAATGGTTTCTTATGCAAGAACCCGAAGCTCGTCGAAGCAAATGATTTCTCATTTAGCGGCCTTCACACGCCCGGAAACACAAATAATTCAGTTGGCTCAAAAGTTACGCCCGTTACAGTTTCCCAAATTCCAGGGCTTAACACCCTGGGAATTTCCATGGTGCGTCTGGATTTCACACCATGGGGAGTTAATCCCCCGCACACTCACCCTCGTGCAACCGAGGTTCTGACGGTTCTCAGTGGTTCCCTCGAAGTAGGGTTCGTTACCTCGAACCCTGAGAACCGTCTGATCACGAAATCATTAGAGCGGGCGATGTTTTCGTGTTCCCCGAGGGTCTTATCCATTTTCAACGCAATGTCGGAAATTCTAATGCGACTGCGCTTTCCGGGCTCAGTAGCCAAAACCCGGGCGTTATTACGATGGCGAATTCGGTTTTCGGGTCGGATCCGGAAATTCCTGATGATATTCTTGCAAAGGCGTTTCAAGTTGATGTTAAGACAGTTGATTTGATACAATCAAAATTCTAGACTAGCATTGATTTATGGTGTTCTTTGGCAATAATGAGGTCCTGGATTTGGTGCCTGGTTTTTATATATTGATTCCTTATTTTATTTTAAATTGTTTACGATTCTTGTTGTTTTAATTACGGAGGAAATTATGTTGATGACAAGTTGGATGTTATACAACATTATCTTATAAAACGGATGTATATTTGGTCCCAAATACATAATATATACTTTCCACTCATTTAGTGGGTTTGGTTATATTGTTTTGGGAGAAAATTCTTTATAATGGTAATGAAAATATATTTCTCCTCTTTGTTCGATTCGGTGTTTATACTCAAGAGAAGGATGTTTGTGTTAAGTTTCTGATTGGTCTTGATGATTCGTATTCTTCTTTGAGGAGTCAATTATTGTTGCAAGTGTCGTTTCCTCCTCTGGCTAAGATTTACAGTCTATTATTACAAGAGGAGTCTCAAAGGTCCTTAACTATGCGTACTGATTCTGTGAGCACTGATTCTATTGTCATGCTGGCCAAGAATGCAAAATTTTTTAAAGATAAGAAGAGGCCATTGCAGTGTTCTCATTGCCATGGTCCAGGTCATACTGTTGACATATGCTTTCAAATCATAGGGTTTCCTCCAGGTTGTAGGGGTCCTAAACATGTTAAGGTTACAAAGGATACTTCTGTTCAAGCTTATGTTCAAACTCCCTCTCTTGAAATTAGTGCTACTAACCCTTTGTTTTCTCAAGAGATGTATGAACAGTTTTTGACTTATGTTAAGTCACAAAATGAGAAAGGTAATGCTCATTCTGTTGCTGGAGCCTTTGCTCAGCCTAGTGGAATGCAATCTCAGGAGTCTGATACTTCAGGTTTGCATTCTTGTTTCAATATTGCTTCTAATAACATGTCTACATGGATTATTGATACTGGTGCAACAGATCATATGGTGTTTGATAAATCTTTATTTACTTCACCACCTGTCCCTTCTGACATTAAGATAAAACTTCCCAACAATGCTTATGCTATTGCAACTTTCACTGGTGAAATCAGATTAAATGATGATTTAGTGTTATATAATGTCTTATATGTTCCTGATTTCTGTTATAATCTACTGTCTATTTCCCAGCTAACAAAAACTTCTGGTTGTATGGTTAGTTTTTTGGTCTCACACTGTATTTTTCAGGACATTGTGACCAAGAAAGTGATTGGTTCTGCTGAGCAGCAAGGAGGCTTATATTTCCTTAAAACTTCTAGGCCTTTGTCTTTTATCAATTCTGTTAACTCTCATGATGTTTCCCATACTTGGCATACTAAATTAGGTCATGCTTCAGATAAACAACTTTCTTTCATTCCTTTTTTAAATGTAAAATGCAAAGACATGTCTTCTGTTTATGATATTTGCCCTCTTGCAAAACAGAAGAAATTTGTTTTTCCTGTCAGTACCTCTAAAAGTCTTGCTTGTTTTGATCTTATACATTGTGATGTGTGGGGTCCCTTTTCTATAGAATCACATGGTGGTTACAGATTCTTTCTTACTATAGTAGATTATTATAGTAGGTGTACTTGGATTTATCTGCTAAAACATAAATCTGTTGTGAAAGTTTCTCTTGAAAACTTTAGTAATATGGTTCAAACTCAATTTGGGCAGAAAATTAAGGTTTTAAGGTCTGACAATGGAACTGAGTTTTTATTAAATGATTTTTAGCATGCATTGGGCATCATTCATCAAACTTCTTGTGTTGAAACTCCACAACAAAATGATTTAGTTGAAAGAAAACATCAACATTTGTTACAAGTTGCTAGATCCTTAATGTTTCAAGCTTGCTTACCTTTGAAATTTTGGAGTTTCTGCATTTTAACTGCTCATCTAATAAATAGATTACCTTATGTGGTTTTGGATTACAAAACTCCCTTTGAAATGCTCTATGGTAAATGCCTGATTATAATCACCTTAGGAATTTTGGTTGTTTGTGTTTTGCTAGTACTCTCACTGCTAACAGGCACAAGTTTGATCCAAGGGCTATGAAATGCATTCTGTTGGGATATCCTTGTTGACGGTCAAATAATTTACGATTCTGATGTGGCTTGTTGAATTTGACTACCAAACAAATAAGTAATCGAACAAGAACACTGTGGGAAGAACCGTAGTTCTTCCCTGAAATGTGGGTGTAGGTATATAAGTGGAATGAGGGAAACATTCCAGAGTTTTCTTACAATGAAAGGTGAGGTCCTTTATATAAAGAGGACCAGCACGACAAATCATTAAGCATGACAAATCAATAAGCACGACAAATCACCAAGCACGATAAATCTTTAAGCACGACAAATCACGTGGTCTCGGTGGGACCTGCTGACTTGTGATAATTCGTCCTGCTGACGTGTGATAGCCTTCAGGTTATTTGAGCCTTCAGGTTCTCTGAGCCTTCAGGTTATCTGAGTCTTCGAGTTCTCTCGAGCCTTCGAGTTATCCTCGAGCCTTCGTGTTCTCGATGTGTGATAAATTTGATGATCGACGCGTGTGATTAATCTGAGCACAACAATAACCCCCAAGATTGGGTTGTGACGTTGTTCAGAGCTTGATCTTGTTTCATGTCTCGACCAGATTTTATCTTTTGTTGTATCTGCAGTCACATTGTTTGCCTTCGAGCTTGCTCGTGTGCTGTATGAGATCTTGATCGTTCAGAATGAGCCCCTCGATCCGGTTTGTGAGATTGAGGATCTTGTACCTTTCGGTTGCCGATTGGGGTTTGTGCTTTTACTTTCGTGCCCGAGGTGAGTCCCACTTTCAGACGAAGTCTTTTTGTCTTTTTCAGGCTCGTGACTTCCTTGAGTCCCATCGTATGAAGTCTTTTTTCCGTGCTTTCGTACCGGAGGAACCCGTCAGATGAAGTTTTTGTGGTTTCAGACTTTGGGGTGCCCCATCGACGAAGTCTTTTTGCGGGGAGCCCCGTTATGCAGAGTCTTTTTTCCCGTACTGGGACGAGTCTTTTACGTGCTCTCAGGCTTGGGGGAGTCCCATCGTATGAGTCTTTTTTTTATTGCTCAGTGCCGGGGAGCCCGTCATCTGCTTTTATGCTTTGTCTTTAAGCCCCACAGACTTGGGGAACCCGTCAGACGGGGCCTTTCACAGGGCCTTTTCGTACTTTGGGGGTGGCCCCATCAGACGAGTTTTTTGCTGTCTTTGTGGGCCCCCAGATGAAGTCGTTTTTCGGGGAGCCCCATTGCCCCATCAGACGAAGTCTTTTTTTCAGGTTTCAGACTTCGGGGAGCCCGTCAGACGAGTCTTTTTTCGTTTCAGATTTGGGGAGCCCCACAGACGAAGTCTTTTCTAGCCCCACAGACGCTCTTTTCTATGCTCATACTTCATAGAGAGCCCCACAGACGAAGTCTTTTCTGTCGTCAGACGGGGAGAGCCCGGCCGCATTTTCGCCTTTTAATGCCCGTGGGAAAATGGTCTTTTTTCAGGGGGGGAGAGCTCGTTTTCCAGAGAGAACCCCGTCAGGATAGTATCCTTGCCTTTGATGAGCCCTGGTCAGGAAGTCTTTAGAGATGGCTCATACGAGAGAGCCCCGTCGACGATGGGATCCCTTTCGAGATGAAGTCTTTTAATGCAGGAGATGGCTCGTGGCTCGCCTAGAGAGCTAGATGGGATACTACTTTCGAGATGAGAAGGTCTTTTCCGAGATGGCTCGTCGGAGAGAGCCATATCAGATCCCGCCGAGACGAAAGGTGTCTTCCGAGATGGCTCGTGAGAGAGAGCTAGATGATCCTACTCGAGATGAGCGGTGTCTTTCCGAGATGGCTCGTGAGAGAGCCAAAGATACTTGAGGAGCTAGAGAGTTTGCGCTTGCCGTCGACCACTTACGGCCGAAAGGCGTTTTGCGACTTTCCTCTGTCCGCATCGTCTTACTAGGCCTGCAATTTATAGGAGTAATTTTTATCGCCGCCGTTGACCACTTACGGCCGAAAGCGCTTTGTGACCTTTACCCCAGATAAATCGTCCGACCGACCGATCAGGTGGTCTTGCAAGAGAGCCAAAGTCGATGAAGAGCAAAACAAGGAGTTAACGCCGAGCAGAGGCGGACGGTCACGCCAAAGAAACAAGGAGCTAACATCTCATCGCCGAGAAGGCGGAAAATACTTCGCTAAAACGGCGATCGACATCGCCGAGTTAGCGTAAAGCCGACACCAAGGAGGCGGGCTGGTCGTAAAATCGCGATCGAAAGCCGATGATCTCATCGCCGGTCATCGTCAAGACGGAGAATATTTCGCTAAAACGGCAGATCGACATCGCCGAAAGTTAGCGAAAGTTCACGCCAAAGAGGCGGATGGTCGCCGCCATGAAAGCCGACGATCTCATCGCCGAGAAGGCGGAGAATACTTCGCTAAAATGGCGGACTGAACATCGCCGAGTTAGCGGAAAGCCGACACCGGCGGAGAATACTTCTAAAACGGGTTGGTCGACATCGGAAAGTTCCGGCGATCTCATCACCGAGAAAAAACGAGAATACTTTCGCTAAAACGGCGACCGACATCGCCGAAGTTAGCGGAAAGTTCGACGCCGAGGAGGTGGGGGCTGGTCGTCAGCTGCGGAAAGTTCGACGATCTCATCGCCGAGAAGGCAGAGAATACTTCGCTAAAATGGCGGACTGGACATCGCCGAGTTAGCGGAAAGCCGACGCCGAGGAGGTGGGCTGGTCGTCGCTGTGGAGGTCGACGATCTCATCGCCAAGAAGGCGGAGAATACTTCAGCTAAAACGGCAGACTGGACATCGCCGAGTTAGCGGAAAGCCGACGTCGAGGAGGCGGGCTGGTCGTCGTTGTGAAAGCCAACGATCTCATCACCGAAAGGCGGAGAATACTTTGCTAAAATTGCGGACTGGACATCGCCGAGATAGTGGAAAGCCAAAGTCGAAGTGGCGGGCTGCTCGTCGCTGTGAAAGCCGACGATCTTATTGTCGAGAAGGCGAGAATACTTCGCTAAAACGGCAGACTGGACATCGCCGAGATAGCGGAAAGCCGATGCCGAGGAGGTGGGCTGGTCGTCGCTGTGAAAGTCGACGATCTCATCGCCGGGAAGGCGGAGAATACTTCGCTAAAACGGCGGACTGGACATCGCCGAGTTAGCGGAAAGCCGACGCCGAGAAGGCGGGCTGGTCGTCGCAGTGAAAGCCGACGATCTCATCGCCGAGAAGGCGGAGAATACTTCGCTAAAACGGCGGACTTGACATTGCCGAGTTAGAGTAAAGCCAACGCCGAGGAGGCGGGCTGGTCGTCCCTGTGAAAGCCGACGATCTCATCGCCGAGAAGGCGGAGAATACTTCGCTAAAACGGCGGACTGGACATCGCCGAGTTAGCGGAATGCCGACGCCGAGGAGGCGGGCCGGGTCGTCGCCGCGGAAAGTCGACGATCTCATCGCCGAAAGCGCGGAGAATATTTCGCTAAAAACGGGCGGATCGACATCGCCGAGATAGCGGAAAGCCTATGCCGGTGAGGCGGCTGGTCGCCGTCGGGAGGCCGATGATCTCATAAATGAAGAAGCCAGAGTATTGCCGCCGGTCAGGAGGGCATAATCTTTCACCGGAAGGCGGAATAGTGCCAAAGGCCAAGTAGGCGGGCATAATCATCACCGAGAAGGCGGTAGTGCCTGCGCCGAGTAGGCGGGCATAATCATCGCCGAAAAGGCGGTAGTGCCTGCGCCGAGTAGTCGGGCATAATCGTCGCCGAGAAGGCGGTATTGCCCGATCTTAGAATAAAGCGGGCATAATCGTCTGAAGTGGTTTTTTGTAATTTGGCCGGTAGTGCCCATTTTCTTCTGAATGAATTCGAACATTGTGTTTGTCAATATCCCCTCCTGACTTTTTTCGTTTTTGATTGTCTTATTGAGGTGCAATTGGTTGATCGTCTTATTTAGTTGCAACCAGATGGGTTAACTTTATGCAACCCACCCTTTCTTGGTTCGCGATCATCTTATTTAGGCGTGATCACTTCGTACTCGGGCCATCTTATTTAGGTGCGACCAAGACTCATCACTTTCGCTTTTTTACTTCTGGTGTGTCTGTGTAAGTCTGAGTCATCTTTTCTTATTTACGTACCCATTACTCTCTTTTTCTTTGCGTATCGTCGAGTACAAACTGGTTCGTCAGGTGAACATAGACTTCGGCTCGTTCATCTTTGTTCGGGTCGTCCGGCTTAGGTGCGACCTCTCGTAGGCACGGCCAAAATAAATAAAAATAAACGAATGAATGAAAAGCCACGAGGACATAAATATAATAAACCTGGTGGGGTGGGTAAAAGGACTACCCGTAGATTCTTTGAGTAGCTCGCGAGACTCCGGGTGCTCGTCTAATTTTTCTTTTTCGAAACCATCAAGCTTTTTTTTTTTTTTTTGGGCCCAAAAATTGGGCCCAAAAATTAAATAGCCAACAACCCAGGCCCACACATTATCAGCCCAACTACTTGGGCCTCAATCCTGGGCCAATAATTAATTACTTGGGCCCAAACCCCCTTTGTTGTAGCAGCCCAACACTCATCAAGTTGGGCCCAAATAAAATATAGGATCAGGTCAAAACCAAACCCATGTAACATCTTAATATAATCAGGCTCAGCCCCATTTTTAATAAATCAAGCCCAAAAGAAAAGGATGAGAACGACGGCTCACCTCCCAAAGCCAAAAATATTTCGGTCGGTGTAGCTTCATAGACCTTCCTGAATAGCATGAAATGGCGACGGTGGGACCAAAACGATGGAGGGTTTGGTGGCTTTGTGAAAAATCCTTGATAAAGGTGTCATTGGTGATCGGTCGCCGGATAAGGATTGATGGCCGCCATGGGCGATTTTTAGGGGCGAGGCAAGAAAATTCCCGGCGGCTTTTCACCGAGGAGCCGCTCTGGTTTGCCTCGGATGCAGGGCGGAGGTGTCACGGGCGCCGATTTTGGGGCGAGGCGGCCAGCGAATCCTTCGGCGATGATGGTGGGTACGATTTTGATCTTGGCGGCTTCGAGCGGGGCGCCAGCGGTGGACATGGTGGGTTCACGGTTTGCCCGTTCATTTGACGAGGATGGTGATGGAGGCGATGGCCTTCGGTCCAAGCTCTCGAAGTTATGGCGGCGGCCGACTTTATATGGTGGATTTCTTGTCTTGCGACGCGATTCAAGGCGGTTGGCTTGAGATCCGCCGCCCGTTTCCCCTCTCTTTCTTGTATTTATATCTGTATGTATATCTGTGTTTGTGTATCTATATGTATCTGTGTTGTATATGTATATGGGGGTTTGTCTATTTGATTTTTTGTTTGGGGGTTTTGATTTTGGATTAGGGGTTTTACGTGATGCGGCCATGAGCCGAAAGTGGCGGTGTTGAGGCGGTGCCGCTTGCGCCGGGGAACCCCTCCCCTCCTTTCCTGTATCTATGTATCCTCTCGCTTTTTTGGGTTTTTCTATGTATCCGATGATGGGATTTTGATATTTTTTGGGTTTTTTTTGGATTTCTTGGATTTGGATTTGAAAATTCGACGTTGTTCTTGACGAATTTTTTCAATAAACACCCTCCTTCTAGCGCCAATTGTTGATGGTCAAATAATTTACGATTCTGATGTGGCTTGTTGAATTTGACCACCAAACAAATAAATGTCGAATCAAACAACAACTGCTGGGAAGAACCGTAGTTCTTCCCTGAAATGTGGGTGTAGGTATATAAGTGGAATGAGGGAAACATTCCAGAGTTTTCTTACAATGAAAGGTGAGGTCCTTTATATAAAGAGGACCAGCACGACAAATCATTAAGCATGACAAATCAATAAGCACGACAAATCATTAAGCATGATAAATCTTTAAGCACGACAAATCACGTGGTCTCGGTGGGACCTGCTGACGTGTGATAATTCGTCCTGCTGACGTGTGATAGCCTTCAGGTTCTCTGAGCCTTCAGGTTCTCTGATGTGTGATAAATCTGGTGATGCTGACGTGTGATTAATCTGAGCACAACAATCATATTGGCACAAAGGGCTACAGACTTATGGATATCACTACTGGTAAGATTTTCAATTCTAGAAATGTTAAATTTTTTGAAAATGTCTACCCCTTTTCTGACAAAAATTATACCAACAAATTCATCAATGATTTGATATCCAAATTTCAAAACCACATGAGGAAAAAAAATAAAAAGATCTCTAGAAGAAAATAATCCTATTCGACCAATTGAACCTTCTCGAACTGTTTTTTTTTAAGAACCAAAAAGATTTGGGCCAAAATAACAGATGCCGAAATAGTACTTCAAGATCCATTACGTGTCCAAGGTCTTTTGGTCTTGGCCCATATTGACTATCATGAGGTCTTTTCTTGTAATTGGTGGAATCATAAGTTTTTCTCGGTAAGAAGGGGTAGAAAAATGGCCTCGAGCCAATGTTCCAGCACCAGGCGCTACGGCGCTGACGATTAATCAACAATTCGAAGTGCTTTTCTTGTGTATTCTTGATAAACGCTGGTTCACAAAATATGGTTAGAGCCCTTATGTGTCTTGAACTTATATTAAATTCAGTTAATATAAATTTTGTAACCAAGAACATGTTGATTCTGATCTTATTTTCACTGAAGATCATGTGGGTCACACTCCCCTTAATAGTGCTGACAATCTCATAATTCCTCCCCATTTGGGAAATTCTCAAATCATTCCTCCCCCTTTGGGAAATTCTCAAACCATTCATCATTCTGATACTTCCTTTCAAAACAACATCAATGAGGAACCCCTTAGGAGGTCAACTAGAACTAAAGCCTCTCCAGCTTATCTGGATGTTTAAAAAACAACTCTTCCTATTTCTATAACTCATAAACCTCATGTATCAAACTATGTTGATACTTCTCTGTCTTTTGAAAATCAACCTATCTCAAAGGGTGTTAAGTATCCAATCTCTGATTTTCTAACAACTACCCAACTGTCCCCTACTTACACCCACTTTATTGCCAACATCCCCCAAATTTGTGAGCCTAAACCTTATAAACAAGCTCACAAAGATGAGAATTGGCAGAAAGCAATGTCTTCTGAGCTACAAGCTCTAGAAAGAACAAACACTTGGTCCCTAGTCAATCTTCCACCTGGAAAACATACTATAGGTTGTAAATGAGTTTTTAAAGTTAAATATAAACCAGATGGCTCTATTGAGAGATATAAAGCCAGGATGGTTTCCAAGGGTTATACCCAAGAGGAAGGAATTGATTATTTTGACACTTTTTCCCCTGTTGCCAAAATTACAACTGTTAGAATTTTACTTTCTGTTGTTGTTGCTAAAAATTGGCATATACATCAATGTGATGTTAATAATGCCTTCCTCCATGGTGATCTAAGTGAGGAAGTTTACATGTTACCACCCCCTGGCTATTAGGAAGTTTACATGTTACCACCCCCTGGCTATTGCCAACCTGGTGATACAAGGGTTTGAAAATTAAACAAGAATCTGTATGGTCTCAAGCAGGCTTCCAAACAATGGTTCTCAAAACTATCTGAAAATTTGATTGCTTATGGTTATGTTCAATCTGTGGCTGATAATTCTCTTTTTACTAAAGAAACCACTGACTCTCTCACTATATTATTGTGTTATGTTTATGATATAATCATCACTGGTAACAGTCTCTCTGAAATTCTTAACATCAAACAGTTTTTGCATGACAAATTCACTATTAAGGATCTTGGGATTCTTAAAAACATTCTTGGTATTGAGGTTGCTAAAAGTGACAAAGGTATACAACTTTGTCAAAGAAAATATGCACTTGATCTTTTAAATGATTGTGGATACTTGAGTAGTAGACCCTGTACTACTCCTATGGATTCCAAACAAGCCTTCACTGATCTCACTAGTGGGAAAACTTCTTTATTTGACCATTACCAGGCCTGATCTATCATATGTCATTCAAACTCTTACTCAATACATGAGTAAACCAACACAATCTCATCTCAGTGCAGTCCACAGGTTGCTCAGGTATCTCAAATCCACTATTGGTTTAGGATTGTTATATACTAACTCAAATTCTTTCAAGTTGCAAGCTTTTACAGATGCAGATTGGGCAAGGTGTGAGGTCACAAGAAGGAGCATAACAGGTTTTGCAATCTACCTTGGAGATAACCTCATCTCTTGGAAATCCAAGAAACAAAGCATAGTGAGTAAGTCATCAGCTGAAAGTGAGTATAGGGCAATGGGAGCAACTGTTTCAGAACTACAGTGGATTACCTACATCCTCAATGACTTAAGGATTTCATACCCACAGCCTGCCATCATATATACAGACAGCAAGGCAGCATTCTGCATAGCCCACAATCCTGTCCTACAGGAGAAGACCAAACATATCCAGATCGATTGTCACTGTACAAGGGAAAAGATCAAAGAAGGCTTAGTCAAGATCATACAAATTCCAACTTCAGAGAACATAGCAGATGTTCTAACAAAGCCTCAAGGTCCAAGTTTATTTCAAAAGTTCAAAGTCAAAATGGGACTGATAAATATCCACTCTCATTTTGAGGGGGGGTCTTAGGAGTCAACAATATTATTATTAGGTCCAACTAATACTTTTAGTTGTATTTAGTAATACCTTTCATATAGGGTCATTTCGGGTATTCCTCACTTGTATAAAAGAGGGTATCATTGTTTCATTTACTAATGAAGTTGTATTTCATTTTCTCTCTAAAAAACACTTTCCAACGATACACTCATCTTCTTCAATACAATCTTATTTCTATGTTTGATTCATGGAATTCTACATGGTATAAAAAACTCCCATTGAAATGCTCTATGGTAAAATGCCTGATTATAATCACCTTAGGAATTTTGGTTGTTTGTGTTTTGCTAGTACTCTCACTGCTAACAGGCACAAGTTTGATCCAAGGGCTATGAAATGCATTCTGTTGGGATATCCTATTGGCACAAAGGGCTACAGACTTATGGATATCACTACTGGTAAGATTTTCAATTCTAGAAATGTTAAATTTTTTGAAAATGTCTACCCATTTTCTGACAAAAATTCTACCAACAAATTCATCAATGATTTGATATCCAAATTTCAAAACCAAGAACATGTTGATTCTGATCTTATTTTCACTGAAAATAATGTGGGTCACACTCCTCTTAATAGTGCTGACAATCACATAATTCCTCCCCCTTTGGGAAATTCTCAAATCACTCCTCCCCCTTTGGGAAATTCTCAAATCATTTCCCCCCCTTTGGGAAATTCTCAAATCATTCCTCATTCTGATACTTCCTTTCAAAACAACATCAATGAGGAACCCCTTAGGAGGTCAACTAGAACTAAAGCCTCTCCAGCTTATCTGGATGTTTACAAAACAACTCTTCCTATTTCTATAACTCATAAACCTCATGTATCAAACTATGTTGATACATCTCTGTCTTTTGAAAATCAACCTATCTCAAAGGGTGTTAAGTATCCAATCTCTGATTTTCTAACAACTACCCAACTGTCCCCTACTTACACCCACTTTATTGCCAACATCTCCCAAATTTGTGAGCCTAAAACTTATAAACAAGCTCACAAAGATGAGAATTGGCAGAAAGCAATGTCTTCTGAGCTACAAGCTCTAGAAAGAACAAACACTTGGTCCCTAGTCAATCTTCCACCTGGAAAACATACTATAGGTTGTAAATGGGTTTTCAAAGTTAAATATAAACCAGGCGGCTCTATTGAGAGATATAAAGCCAGGCTGGTTGCCAAGGGTTATACCCAAGAGGAAGGAATTGATTATTTTGACACTTTTTCCCCTGTTGCCAAAATTACAACTGTTAGAATTTTACTTTCTGTTGTTGTTGCTAAAAATTGGCATATACATCAATGTGATGGTAATAATGCCTTCCTCCATGGTGATCTAGGTAAGGAAGTTTACATGTTACCACCCCCTGGCTATTAGGAAGTTTACATGTTACCACCCCCTGGCTATTGCCAACCTGGTGATACAAGGGTTTGAAAATTAAACAAGAATCTGTATGGTCTCAAGCAGGCTTCCAAACAATGGTTCTCAAAACTATCTGAAAATTTGATTGCTTATGGTTATGTTCAATCTGTGGCTGATAATTCTCTTTTTACTAAGGAAACCACTGACTCTCTCACTATATTATTGTGTTATGTTGATGATATAATCATCACTGGTAATAGTCTCTCTGAAATTCTTAACATCAAACAGTTTTTGCATGACAAATTCACTATTAAGGATCTTGGGATTCTTAAATACATTCTTGGTATTGAGGTTGCTAAAAGTGACAAAGGTATACAACTTTGTAAAAGAAAATATGCACTTGATCTTTTAAATGGTTGTGGATACTTGAGTAGTAGACCCTGTACTACTCCTATGGATTCCAAACAAGCCTTCACTGATCCTGAATCTCCATTACTCACTGATGCTTTTGAATATAGAAGACTAGTGGGAAAACTTCTTTATTTGACCATTACCAGGCCTGATCTATCATATGCGCTTGTTCCATGGTAGAATCTGCGACGCATTTCTGCTTGACGCTTCTCCATGTCACGGCTCCTCCCCCCATGCAAAACACACTACCGGAGGTAGATTTTCTAGAGTCTATGTCTGATTGGAAATCCGAGTCCGTGTAGCCGATGGGGATTGGACTATCTGACTGATAAATCAACATTCTATCCCGAGTTCTTTTCAGATACTTCAGAATGTTTTTAACTGTCGTCCAATGCTCTTTCCCCGGGTTACTTTGATATCTTGCCACCATGCCAACGACAAAGCAGTTATCCGGTCTCGTACACAGCATTGCATACATAAGGCTTCCGACAGCCGAAGCATATGGAATGCCTCTCATGTCATCTATCTCATTTTGAGTCTTAGGGGACATTTTCTTGGATAGATGGATTCCATGTCTGAAAGGTACGAAGCCTTTCTTGGAATCTTGCATGCTGAATCGTTTCAAGACACTGTCTATGTATGAAGCTTGCGATAAGCCTATCATCCTTTTCTTGCGATCTCGAGTGATCTTGATCCCAAGGATGTGTCCGGCTTCCCCTAAGTCCTTCATATCAAACTGTTTTGAAAGCCATTCCCTTACGTCTGATAACACCTTTACATATTTCCCGATGATCAGAATGTCGTCTACGTATAGTACTAAGAATACCAATGCAGTTTCGACACGCATTTTGTATACACAACTTTCGAACTCATTTTGATCGAACCCATAAGACTTTATAACATGATCAAAACATTGGTTCCAAGCTCTGGATGCCTGTTTGAGTCCGTAAATGGACTTCATGAGCTTACAAACTAGGTGTTCTTGGCCTTTTTCAATGAAGCTTTGGGGTTGTTGCATATAGATCTCTTCATCAAGACTTTCGTTAAGGAAAGCTGTCTTGACATCCATTTGCCAGATTTCAAAGTCGAGATGCGCAGCAATCGATAAGAGAATACGGATGGACTTAAGCATGGCTACGGGCGAAAAATTTTCCTCATAATCGATCCCTTCTTTCTGAGTATAACCTTTCGCCACGAGTCTTGCTTTGAAGGTTTCCACCTTCCCGTTCGGTCCTCTTTTTCTCTTATACGCCCACTTGCAACCAATGGGTTTGACCCCATTAAGTGGTTCGACTAGCTCCCACACTCTGTTATGAAACATAGAACCCATTTCGGCATTCATTGTTGTTTGCCAAGAATCTGCATCCTTTTCTTGGATTGCCTCGTCATATGTCCATGGGTCTGATTCGTCTTGTCCGGGAATCAAGTCCGAGGACTCTCCTATTCCCATGAATCTCTCGGGCTGTTTCACAACCCTCCCACTACGACGAGGCTCCGGTTGTGTAAGTGTGTCGTTTGGTATGTCATCTTGTACAGTTGGTATTGAGGTTAGCCCTCTTAGCTCATTTAAGGAAATCTCACTTTTGGGTCTTCTTTCGTTCATATAGTCTTCTTCCAAAAATCTAAAGTGGGTGCTTATTACCACCTTTTGATCTTCGGGACCATAGAACATACACCCTTTTGTTCCCTCGGGGTATCCCACAAACAACCTTAATTCTGATCGAGGATCCAATTTTCCGGCTTCCTTGTCCAACACGTAGGCTGGACACCCCCAAATTCTCATGTATCTCATACTAGGCTTGCGCCCGGTCCACAATTCTTTGGGAGTTTTGGGAACCAATTTGGATGGCACCAAGTTCAGAATGTAAGCTGTTGTTTCCAAGGCATGACCCTAGAACGACTTGGGAAGATCCGCATAACTCATCATAGATCTAACCATTTCTAAAAGAGTTCTGTTTCTTCACTCTGCAACCCCGTTTTGTTGAGGGGTTCCGGGTGCAATGAGCTGGGATGCAATCCCTTCATCAGATAAGTAGTTCAAAAACTCATCGCTGAGGTATTCGCCTCCACGATCAGATCGTAGAGACTTGATACATTTTTCCCTATGATTCTCTACTTGAGCCTTAAATTCTTTGAATTTCTCAAAGGTCTCAGATTTATGCTTCATAAGGAAAATATAACCGTACCTTGAGTAATCATCAATAAAAGTGATAAAATACTCATAACCTCATCTTGCTTTGGTTGTCATTGGACCACATACATTTGTGTGAACGATCTCTAACACTTCTTTGGCTCTATTCCCCTTGGCTCCAAATGCCCTCTTGGTCATCTTACCCTCCAAACATGATTCGCAGGTTGGAATTGGTTCAACTTGGAGAAACTCCAGTGAACCGTCTTTCACCAACCTTTGGATCCTCTTTAGATTTATATGACCCAATCTTAGATGCCAAAGAAGTGTCTCGTTCACGTCTGATGAACGTTTTCTTTTCTCGGAAATAGTTGATGTGTTATAGGATGCATTTCGTGAGTGGTGTGCACAGTTAATTGTATAGAGATTATTCGACAACGTTCCATGACAGATAAATTTATCAAAAAGAGAAATGGTAACAACTTTATTAAAAGTAACCGAATATCTATCATGAAAAAGTTTAGAAACTGAAATCAAATTCTTTCTAAAACTTGGAACTTAAAGAACATCTCTTAAAATTAAAACTCTGTCTTCAAAAGACAGGTGCACTTCTCCCACTGCTTCAGCTGCCACTCTCGTAGCATCGCCCAGTGTGATGAGGATCTCACTCCCACTAAGTTGCCGGGTCCGCTTGAACCCCTGTAAAGTAAATAAACATGATCAGTGGATCCCGTATCCACCACCCATAAATGGGAGGCATACGCCGCTAAACAAGTTTCAACAACTAGTGCGTGAGAATTACCTTTCTTTCCATCCCTTTTGGGTTTGGAACAGGCTGGCCTCCAATGTCCTTTTTCACCGCAGTTGAAGCACTTCCCCTTAGCTGGCTTGTTCACTCTTCCACCCTTCTTCACCTTTTCTTTGCCATTGGCAACACTTGAGTTCACTTGCTTGTGGCCTTTGTCCCTTTTCTTGTTCTTACCACCCCTTGGCCTAAAAGAAGAAGAAGGTCCATTTGCAACCAAGGCTTGGCTCTTTTGCCCCAATATCGCCTCCGCCGAGACTAAAGCTTGCAACATATCAGGCATCGAGAACTTCTGATTATTCATCTGGTAGTTCAGCCTGAACTGTTCAAAACTTTTCGGCAGAGAGTGGAGCACGAAATCAATTTGGGTCTCGATATCGTATTCAGCGCCAAGTACCTCAAGTTTGTTAAGGTGAGCCATCATCTGGAGAACGTGCTCCCTTACGGGCGTTCCCTCCACCATTTTCATAGAGAGCAAGTCCCTCATGGTGATCTGACGAGCCAAACGGTTCTGATGTTGAAACATCGCGTTAAGACTAGTCATGATGTCTGCAGCGGTCTCAACGTTCTGATGTTGGTGTTGCAACACATCTGACATACAAGCCAAGATAGTACACTTTGCCATTTCGTTGGAACGCTCCCAGTCAGCATACTCTTTCTTAACCATTTTAGTGGACTCATCTTTTGGCTTTTCCGGTTTAGGTGTAGTGAGAACCCAGTTATGGCTTTGTGCAGTGAGGACAATAGTAAGTTTTCGATTCCAATCAACAAAGTTTTTACCAGTAAGCAAATTGTCTTTATGTATATTGAATAGTGGATTAAAAGGTTGCGACATGATGAACTGAAATAAACAATAATATGCATAAGCACAAATATATCACAAAGTTCGATCACATGCATCATATTAAAATCTCAAAAAAAATATGAACATGCATCAGCCAACATCTCAAAACAGTTTAAATAAGCCACGTGGGGTGGGTCATTATTTAAACACATTCAAGCAGGTTACAAACAAGAACAATTACAAACCTTTAATATCCAGATTAATAGTTGGCTCCCACTTGACCAATACAAAATTGACAGGGACTTCGGGAAAGTATATGCATATCAATTTTATACCTAAGTAATAACCATGATTAAATACAGGATTATTATTTCGTATTGAATGAGCCTCGTGGGGAGGGTCATCGTCGCCACTAGTAATAATCCACAATCATCCATTTGGAATTTATTCATGTTAAAGCTATCTTTTGACCGTCCCGTGTGGGGAATTTCTCCAAAAGAATTCACAAATAAATAAATCATGGAGGTCAAAATTAATTCAATTTTATTATCCGGAATAAAATTATCAATTAATTATTTAAACATACTTAGTAATTTTGAAGGTGAGATTTTTCATTGGGCAACTCTCATGCAAACACAATTAAACAAATTAAATAAAGCATAAGATAACACAATAATAAATCAATCAAAGCAGAAAAATAAACATATTAGGCACAAATTATCCAATTGTCATGGTTTGATTTTTCTTGGCTTGATCTTGAAGAAACGTCGTCTTGAATTTCTCCCACTCGATCGTCTCGAAAAGAACTCCGCCTCGGGAATGCCACGCCAAAAGCTCGCAGTCGATGCACGCCGCGATCCGCCGCCACTTGGCCAAGTCGGCTCGGTACCGGCTTCGTAAGCTGCCGGCTAGGTTTCGCACGCCTCGGCGTGGTCCGGCAGCTTTCAGCGACGCTACAGATTCATAAGACCGCAGACGCGCCGCTGCCACCTCGCCGCCTCGGGCGCGGCGGCCGCCACGCACGCCCCACGTCGCCACGCCTTTAGGCCGCGGCGTCATTCGCCTGGCCCGCGGTCTATACGCATCGTGCCGTGTCGCTTTTGTTCCCGTCGTCTGTGTGGCCCGATCTCGCATCGATTCGGCCCTCGACCTCGCCCCCGTGCACTGCGCAAGCAAGACGTCCGATCGCCTTCCGTGCTTCCCTTTGGCGTTTAACGCGCGGCGACGCCGCCGCCACGCCTTGGGTTCTGGATTTTATCCTTTAATTCTTCGTCTCAAAATGTCGCTTTTTCGATCCGGTTACAATTTATGTACAAAAAATAAATAAACCTAGATCTAGACTAGTCTATTACATTGATCAAATCAAACAAATCCTAATCTATTCGTGGATTTTCTCACGAGGCAAAACGAATCCGAACGAATCGAATTAAAACCACAATTTATATGCATGCATAAATAAACACATTAAATTCCATGACAATTGGATACCGCAAAAAATGTATCTAGCAATTCTACTATCCAATTTCAAATTTAATGACAACGAATTAAATTACAATTTAAAAAATTCAGAGCCCGAAACCGTGGCTCTGATACCAGTTGTTGGGGAATAAGTTGCACAGATCTATTCGGGATGAATATTTAAATACAAATTTAATTCTTATAATTATTACTAGCATGAATTAATCCTATATTAATTCAAATAATAATCCAACAACAAATCATGCATATAATTAATTCACGTAAATCCTACGCATGCGGAATTCTACGAGTTTACGTGAACGCATTCCTCTTGGGATGGTCATGGATCCGGTGATTAGACTAATCAAAAGAACTTCCCAAGTATTCCCTTAATCCTTGTTCGACTATCCGGTGGTAGGACACTTGTGAACAATTAACAAAAGGAAAATAAATTATGTTGCACCACCTTTGTGGATTTACTAATTTTTCCAGCACATGGAATTGTACTTGGGAATGAAAGAGTCATCCCCTATTTATAGAGCATAGGTGATCGAAAATTGTGGCAAAAAACAATGTGGGAAAATCTTTTCTTGATCTCCAAGAAATCTTGAATATATCTCCTATATTCTTTTTCCATAATTATAATATTCCACAAAATCCCACCTACTCTTTGTTATGGGATATTTTCGAAAATAATAGGCAAGAATCCAAGATTTGGATCTTCTTGAATTTATGAGATATTCTTGTATTTCAAGAAATACATATCTACCATAATATCTTTTCAAGAAAATCAAGAAAATCTTTCTTGCCCTTTATCTTTCAAAAATTTCGAAATTTCTAATATGAAAAACCAAGTGGGAGATTTCTTGAATTTAATGAGATAATCTTATATTCCAAGAATACATATCTTCATTCCATAACAAAATTCAAAGAAAATTTTTCTCCCCTTTTTATCCATAATATTCGAAAATTACAAGGAAAAATAGGCAACAATATTTATTTTATTTTAAACACTTTTTTCAGTTATTGGACTATATGTTGGGCTACTTAGGGGGCCTTTAGGAGAATTAAGATTGGACCTTCTAATGGATCTTGAATTATCAATATTGAGCCACAATATTATTCAAGCCCATAAATATTAATTAATCCCACTACATAATTAATATTGCACTATCCATCTTAACCCATATTACAGTCAATATGGCTCCCGGTTATTATTTCCCGTGTTTAAGATTATCTAGCCCATTAATTAATTCAAGCCACTGAAATAGCTTTCCGTTAATTAATATCTTTTGTCCTTGGTCAAGGAACGATTCAACATTATTATCCATACCGGAAACTAATTCCACTTGCAAGATTTGGTATGATAAAGCTTATGAACCTCCCAAGGGGGCAAATCGAACAAGCGTACTTGCACACGATTCTCCGTATTAAATCTTAGCAATCACATGTGACCAATAATATTGCCCAAGATAAAAAGTATTGAATCTCGTTGATTCTCTACCCATGATAAGTCAAAGCAATAGTTACCAATCACACGTGATCCTATTTAAGGAACGAAGATTAAGAAATAATGAACCACTGAGGTCTAATTCTTACTTGTTCAGTTCTGAAGAATTTGTCCTCCTGTAGGTCCTATTCAGTGCATTAGTCATGCACTAGTGTAATCTCTTGGTCAAGACAAGTCAATCTGAGCCTTACACTTCAACCTTTCACGATGGGTTGTTCATTTCCATCTAGGTCGTGAATGGCGTACTTGTAGTTACAAGGGACTGTTAATTTAATCTTTTGTGATCTGGTATCACTAAATTAACTACAATGTAACACGTACGAATTATTGAACAGTTATGCAGTAAATATATGTAACATTCGATAATATTTAAAGCATCAGTGATAAACAATTTATTTCAGTAAATAAGTCCAAAATTCAGTTTTGATTATACAAAGTAAAAGCATACTTTCCAGTATAATCCCAACAAGACATGGTGAGGTCCATGATGAGTTTTTCCTCTCTTCTGACATTCTTATGGGGATACGCGTTACAAACCTCAATCTACATTCTGAATAGGATTCCATCTAAATCGGTTGAGCATATACCATATGAACTATGGTGTGGCAAGAAGCCAACTTTTACACATATCAAATATGGGGTTGCCCCGTGATTGTAAAAAAGATGCTTACCGACAAGTTGGAATCCAAATGTGAAAATGGTTACTTTGTGGGATATCCTAAAAAACTAAAGGATATTACTTCTATCTACCTGAGAAACAATCAGTGATTGTATCTAGGCAGACCAAGTTCCTCGAAGAAGACTATGTCTTTAAGGAACAAGGTTGTAAGCTGATAGAACTTGAAAAAATTCAAGAACCACAAATTAACAAAGAGACTGATATCTTGTCAAAGCAACAGGGAAGTGGCATGAAGCCATGAAATCCGAGATGGACTCGATGTACACCAATCAAGTGTGGGACTTGGTTGAGTTGCCTGAAAGGGTTAGACCCATATGTTGCGATTGGGTCTTCAACCGCAAGACCAATGCAAATGGCAAAGTACAAACCTACAAAGCTAGGTTGGTGGCGAAGGGTTATAGTCAACACGAAGGCAATGACTATGACGAGACCTTCTCACCATTTGCAAAGATCAAGTCCATTCGAATTTTACTTGCGATAGCAGCACACTATGATTATGAGATTTGACAAATGGATGTCAAAACAGCTTTCCTCAATGGAGACATTGATAAGGAAGTGTTTATAACTCAACCGAAAGGTTTTATATCTAAGTCAAATTCTAAATCTAGTATGCAAGCTAAAAAGATCCATCTATGGATTGAAACAAGCTTCTATGAGTTGGAATATCCGATTTGATGAAGCTATCAAGTTTTTTGACTTCATCAGAAATTCGGAAGATCCTTGCGTTTGTCATAATCGTAGTGGGAAGAATATTATTTTCATAATCGTGTATGTCGATGGCATATTGATTTTGGAAAACAATATCCCGTTAGTGCAGTCGGTTAAAGATTGGTTGTCAAAGACCTTCATGATGAAGGGTCTTGGTGAAGCCTACTAAATCCTAGGGATCATGACCCACAGGGATAGATCCAAGAGGATGTTGAGGCTGTCATAACCTACCTATGTAGACAAGGTGTTGAAACGTTTTGAGATGGAGAACTCTAAGAGAGGGTCTCTATCGGCAATCATGTGATAAAGCTATCAAAGAAGGATTGCCCTTCTGTTGAAATTGATATCAAGCACATGAAAGATGTCCCATATGCATATGCAGTTGGGTCAATCATGTATGCCATGACTTGCACTAGGCCAAATGTGGCTATCAACATCACTGGTAGATACCAACAGAATCCGGGTGAGTCTCACTGGATTGCTGTCAAGGCCATTCTGAAGTATCTCAGACGAATTAAAGAATGTTTTCTTGTCTATAGTGGACAGTCAGAACTAGTAGTGACTGGTTAAGCTGACACAAATTTCCAATCCGACTATGATGATTACAAATCACAGTCAAGATACGTTTCACTCTCAATAATAAGGTGGTTAGTTGGAATAGTTCCAAGCAAAATGACCACAGATTCAACAACCGAAGTTGAGTGCATTGTATCAGAAGCCTCAAGAAGGTTGTCTGAATTTTATAGCTCTTAAGAGAACTAAGGGTAGTTTCGAGTGCCAGTTATCTAATAAGGTTGTATTGAGACAACACTGGTGCAATTGCGCAAGCAAAGGAACCGAGATCAACAAGCATAAACGAGCATGTACCTAAACTTATCATTTGATCCGAGAGATCATAACGATAGGAGAAATAGAATTAAAACGTATTCCCACCTATTTAATTTGGAAGATCATTTCACCAAAACACTGAGTGTTCATGTACACACTAGACATTTGATGGTCTAGGGGTTAGACATATAGGTGATTGACTCTAGTCCAAATGGGAGATTGTTAGTGTTAGTGTCCTAGAGACAATCTATTGTAAGGACATAATACTAGATGATATTCAGTTTGATTTAATATTATAGTTCACTTAATATTAATGTATGGCAATACACTTGTTTGAATATTATGTTTGATTGTTTGCATTTATTCATGCAAGTGTTCCCATGAGTCATTGTTGTCACTGAGGTTGTGAGAACTCAGATGACTTAAGCATGATTCTCAAATAGCCCCGATCAAGGATCATCAAGAATGGGATATTGATGATGCAATGGAGATTGGTGTGCGATCTGCATCATACTCTTAGAGAGTGTAGTAAGATCTCGCTTACTATGAGATACTAGGTATCTCATGATGGATGCACAAATACCTTAGAAGATATTGGTATACCCATCCGAGAAACCGTTTGATGTAAGTCCACAATATGTGTCTACGGGTGTCTCGGTTAGTGGGAGTGATGTGATACTCCTTAGACTTGAGGTCAATACGCACGACATGTGTGGAGTGATGAACTTTGACCATGACCGACGCTTGCACTCGTCTATGGGTAGATATGGCTTGGATTGAGTTCATCACGAAGTGCATGTGTGTGGTAGTTGAGCCAAGAATAGGATACATTCCTCAATGTGGATTTAGAGAGAATACTCATCTTCTCATCATAATTGAATCAAAGTCATCGGCCGATGCACGTCAACTTAGACTTTGTGGCTAAGTGTGACATACATGATCAATTAGTGATTAGAGATAATATGATTAAGTTATTTGAATAGACACGTCATCATGTTCAAGACTTAATCGAGTATTCGCGAATGAAAGGAGGAAATCGTAATAGCCCATGTTTCAGTTACAGGTAGTTGCACATTTCCTCGCAACGTACCTCATATATTGAGAATCTCTGATTTATTATCTAGGGTTCAATTAAGACCGTTAGTTTGACTAATCGCTCGATATATGAGGGTCTATGGGTCACACAACAAGTAACGGTTGTTTACTAATTATAGGTTGTTGATTAAATATTATATTGAATATTAATATTTAATTTATGGAGAATATAATAATAATTATATTTAGAAATAATTATTATTACTATTTAATTAAATAGAATTTCCAATAATAATATGTATGGAATATTATTATTATAGGATTTAATATATATCAAATCCGTAGAGATTTGATATACATGGAATTAAATCCGTAGAGATTTATATGTGGATTATTAGCTTAAGACTTAAGCTAGGCATCTTCTATATATATGAGCTCTTGGGAATTCATAATACGTGAGTTCATATTTTCTCTATAAAATCTTTAAGTTAGAATTTTCGTAGCGAATTCATCTCGGGGATTCAACGCTGGCAGATCTATGCAGATTAGTAAACGACTGTTACGTGGATACCATAGTTGAGGAATCTGTGTACGAATTGCTGTAAGAATTCTGTTTAAGTCTGTGCAGATTAATAAACGATTGTTACGTAGATACCATAGTTGAGGAATCTGTGTACGAATTGTTGTAAGAATTATGTTAAAGATGGCATAGACAAAGCGTTCCGTCATGCTTCCCGATGTCGTTAATGCGGTTCGATTCGAGGACGAATCGTTTCAAAGAGGGTGAGAATGATGGAGACAAGATCGCGATAGAAATCTCGTATAATTATGAGCAGATTTGCATAATCAAGATTATTAGGAAAATTAGTATTAGAATCTTTAATTTATTAGATATGATTTATTAAGATTATTTCCATATATTTATGTTTATCTTTTAATTAGGGTTTCGAGTTTATTTAAGAGTCAGTCCTGTAAATGTTTTATGCAGTTGAATAATGAATTAAGAAAAGGGTTTTCCTCGTTTGCCTATTTTACGGTATTCAATTGTTGAATCAACGTATCTTAGAAGATGTTTTCGTTAATCTATACGCCCTGCTGCATCATTTATTTTCTAGTTGAATTTCATAAAATATTCTTTACCAAAAGAAACAATATTTACAATTACTTTTGATATCGATTACGGTGATATATAATTATTTTTTGTAAAAAAAATATCTATCGTTGAAGCTCGTCAGGATGTTTCTTCAATCAACAATGTCTCAAAATTGATTGAATGAATTAACGGTGTATTGTATTAATTGAGAAAGACATAACAACTTGACTATATTGATGTAATTAATAATTTTACCATCAGTAACTGTAAAACAAGTTGTATTTAAATAATTATTTTAAAAATGTTCGTCATATTAATAAAGCATACACGTGTTTTTTTTAAACATTGTATGTTATTTAAAACTTTATACTATTTTTGAGTTTATATAAAAAATGTTAAGAGGGGCCTAATTGTAATGTCGACTCATGCTTTAAAATTCACAGTATCGGCCTTGTGTAAAAGTAATAGTATCAGTTGATTAGTGTAGTGATATCAATTTCATACTATAAACAAGTTTTATCGGAATAATATTTGTTATGAACTTATAATCACAATCATTTCGCAACATCATCATCATACCTATAAGTCAACTTTAAATTAGATATCCTAATTAATTATGAAAAAATTACAACTAGATACAAGATTGAGTAAACTATTACAACCAGATATAAAGTACAGAAATTTGAACTAAAGTGCAGAAATTTTCTGCACTTTATATCTGATTGTAAGTTTTTAGGTGACTTTGTAGTGGAATATTTTTCTCCCATTAATTATTCATTCAGTCCAATGCCCGTATTTGGTCCTTGTCATCTATCACGTGCACAAATATATACAGTGGGGCCATCCTTGTATTATATAGGGGGGTTTCAGATTCAAAATAGTAACAGTATATATGTTTGTTTTGAGATTTAGGCGGACAGAGAAATCATGATTTCGTATTCTATGAATTTGAAAGTTTTGATTAATAGTTAAAAATATTTATTTTTATTTTCAAATTTTAGTAGGATTGATTTTACTTTATGTCAAATCAGTATTTAATAGTGATTGATGTTATATTTTTATATTGTATTGAAAGTGAAAAAAAAGTAGTGATATGATTGTATTGAATTTTGTGAAAAATTGATATATATGTATATTTTGTAGTAATAAATATTAAAGTCTAATTTTATAGTTCAAACTATAATGAGAAGTGGTTCGCAAAGTTCTAAATCCATTAAAAACGAGCCCCGAATCAAATATACTCTTAATCCTTTTTCTTTTGAGTAACACTCCCGTGAACCAGGTCTATGCATGAACTCTGTCACTCTTATGGGTAAAAATTATCATTGTTATGCATAAAAACTTTCACTGTTTAAAAACATAAAGCATTTTCGAAACAGTGATTATTTTTGTGCATAACAGTAATAATTTTTATGCATAACAGTGAGAGTTTTTGTACATAACGGTGATACTAAATGAACCGAGTTCACGATGAACTCGGGTTCACACAAGTTTTTATCTTTTCTTTTCCTTTTTTTAAATCCAAAAACACAACAACTATTTGTTTCTACATTACAAATCATAAGATTTTACTTTTACAATCCTGATACATGTGTATCCGTAAAATTATGGCAAACTAAAAAATTTAGTAAAAAATTTGTGTGAACACTAGTTCACGATAATTTATTTTTTTAATATCACTATTATATATAAAAATTATTACTATTATGCATAAACATCCATATAAACCAAATTCATTTTTTTGCTAAAATTTCTCCAACCCCTTCCCCCAACCCAACCCAACCTGAAATTAATAAACATAATATATACTTCCACTAGCTTCCAAAAACTGCTTTAGCATCTGATTCAAAGCAGAATCTATACTTAATCATGACAAAAAATATAGCCTCTAACCAGCTTATATAATTTCTTTCAAGTTTGTCCTCAAAAATTGCCTTGTTATAAATAAGTACGAAGCCAAATTAATTTCAGGAAAAAAATTAATTAAGGTCTCAGTAATGGAAACTCAAAGGTATTACTTACTCGCTCTTGTTTTTCTTGTAATAATTACTCATGCAAACCCAACATCGGAATGTAAATGTGATTGCTCCAATTCATCGTTCACTCGTCGAATCTTTCCGGCCGATTTTGTCTTTGGTGCGGCATCATCAGCTTATCAGGTTTTTTTCAATATTCATTTATTAGGAAAAATAGAAGTGTTTATTTTAAATTTATTATGTTCTTATGTTTAATTAGTTGATTTTTTTTTCCAGTTCGAAGGTGGATTTAAGGAAAATGGGAAAGGCCTGAGTTTGTGGGATGATTTCACACACAAGTATCCAGGTTTTATTCATATTGTGATCATTTGATTTTGATGATTTTAATTTTTAAATTTTGTTTTTGGTGATTTTGTATAAAATATTACTAGAAAAAGATAATCATCAAGTCTCATATGCACTTGTTGGTCTTAAATTTGTGCACTTGTCACGTTTCAGTTATATTAGACTGCAAGGTTCAATTATATAATTATATTAGTCTGCACGTTTTATTTTTACTTCTGCAGTCAAATATTCTACTATGCACATTTCTGTTATATTAGTCTGCATGTTTTAGTTATATTTGTCTATACGCTTCAATTGTATATGTTTACACGTTTCACCCTTATGTTCAGTTACATTGTGCAACAGGTGCACAAGAAACTGACTCAATGAAAATATTACTGTTTGACTTTTTTTTATTTTGTTTATTTCATCTTTGGTGATCTTTTTTCATACCCAAAGGTCATGAGGTTGTGTGGCTTTCACCTTTTTTTTCTTTTCTCTTTAATAATATTAATAACTCTACTTCTATTGCCAGAAAAGATAAAGGATCATAGTAATGGAGACATAGCAATTGATTCCTATCATCTATACAAGGTAAAAATTTAGATCAGAGTTCATTGAGTGGATCAATTAATTTCAAATCAGGATTTCAAAAGTTTTTATTTTTCTAGGAAGATGTGAAAATAGCAAGAGATTTGGGTGCGGACGCCTACAGAATATCAATATCATGGCCAAGAATATTGCCAGGTGATGTTTATATTATCAAGATTCCAACAGTTAGAAGTTTTTTTTTAAAAAAAAGTAAAGATGATTCTTTAATCACAGAGTACAAGGAATATTCAAAACTCGATAGAGATCGTACGTACAAGATTATGTCAAGAACCTATTACAATTTGAGACACTCTTGCGTGAGACAGAGTGTAATTTGACGTTGACGCTTTAACATTTTGGGAGGGTGGGTGTTTATTGACCTAAATTGTACTCCGTCTCATGCATGAGATCATCTCATACGAGTTTTTGTGTGAAAAAAAGTTGTTTGGTCCATAACTTTCCTATAATCCATTTTTCATCCCAAAAAAATTAACTATCTAATTTTGGTCCCCTAACTATCTCGATTGTCCAATTTTGGTCCCATTTTTGCCAAAAAATAAAAGATTTTGTCATTTTCGGTCATGCGCAAGTCACGTATCGATTAAAATTGTGGGTTTCCGAGCTCGTAGCTAACGTGGACACTGACTGTTAAAAGAAAAGTTCATTTTTCTAAAAAATTAGAAAGAACAAGAAAATTTCTCCGAAGTGCGGAAAAATAATTTTTTTAGCATCCACGTCAACTACGAGCTCGGTAAACCCCAATTTTAACCGATACATGACTTGCGCGTGATTAAAAAAAAACAAAATTTTATATTTTTTGACGAAAATGGGACCAAAATTGGACAATCGAGATAGTTATGGGTCTAAAATTGGATGGTTAAATTTTTTGGGACGAAAAACAGATTACAGAAAAGTTATGGGACCAAAAAACTTTATTTCTCGAGTTTTTGTCTTACAATTTATATGGAATGCTTTCTAACTGATGAAATTCACAAAATGCCTCTAAAGCAATGAAAAATAATGGAAAGTGAGAACGGATTCACTTCCCGGCCCTGAATTTGATACCGTCAATGAGCACATGCAACTTAGAAGTTAAATTTGTCGGAGAATTATCCATCCAATGAAAATATTTTTATTAAAAAAAAAATTGAAGAAGAGAAACATTGAAAAAAGTGTGATCATTTTCCACTCGTGAATTTAAGCGTGGATAAATTACCTCTCATTTCTCCGAATTTGTCTAAGAGTATATATATGATATGTTTTACTAATTAATTCTTTTTTGGATCGAATTCAGGTGGAAAGATTGAGGCAGGTGTGGATCAAGATGGAATAGATTACTACAACAATCTCATCAATGTGGTTTGTTTTGTTTCACAATTAGTTGGTCACTTATAAATTCCCCAAAAAGTGTTTTTTTTTTCCTGATTTTGTTGATTTATAAAATGGCAGGTATAGAGCCTTTTGTAACCCTACTCCATCTTGATACTCCACAAGCTTTGCAAGATGCATATGCTGGATTTCTTGATTCTCAAATTGTGTAAGCCTTTTTAAATCACCAATTTCTTCTTTTTGTTAGGGAAAATTGCAATCTTGATCACTATTGCTAAAGTTTAAGCAATTTGAAGGTGAAATTTTTACATGATCTTAAATGAATGGTGTGCTCTTTGCACTTCTAAATTAAATTGCTAAAAATGCACTCGACACTTCGTCAAATATATATAGTCAAAAAACATATCCCAATATTTTTTAATGTTATCTACGGTTGTATTTTTTATTTTAAATTGTTTTTCTTCTCACCTTCAATCTTGAAATGCTAGGAGGGCATTAGTTTATATATTACAATTTGGGAATAAGAAGTTATATAAGAAAATTATACTTAATATGAAAGACATAACATTGGAAAAATCAAAAGCATTTTCTTTAGTATAGTAGTAACATTTAGGGGGCTATACCCATTTTTAACTTTTTGAACAGTTTTGAGTCATTTGACCATATAATTGGTGTATTTATTGATGACACTTGAACTTGTTAAAAATGAACTTACCAGGGCAGATTTCCTGGATTTTGCAAACATTCTGTTTCAACAATTTGGCGATCGGGTCAAAAACTGGATCACGATAAACGAGCCATGGACTTTCAGCGTGTACGGTTATGCAAACGGGCGTTTTGCACCGGGTCGTTGTTCACAGTGGCAGCAACTCGGTTGCACAGGCGGCGACTCAGCCACCGAGCCATACATTGTAGCTCACAACCAACTTCTTGCTCACTCAGCTCTTGTAAATCTCTACAGAAATAAATATCAGGTCTCATATTTATCAATTAAAATAGCGTTAATATCAATTTACAAGCTGTACTATAACTTTTTTTTAACTTGTATTTTGTACAATTTTTTTCAACCGACTGCAACATGTGTTATACGAAGGTAATCGATTTGTAACCTAAACTCTATTTTTGAGGTGTTTTTCGGCCACATTTTTGTGGCATGTGTGGCCAGAAAATACCAAAGAAATAGGTTTAGGTTGAAAATCAAATAAATAAAAAAATTATACGAGTTGCAAACTGAAAAAAGGACTATAATACAGATTGCAATTTTATATTAACATATTAAACTATGAAAATTGTGTAAACATGTAATTTTTCAAATTTTCAATGATGTGAGGCAAATTTTTACAGGCATTGCAAAAGGGCAAGATTGGAATAACATTCGCTTCGTACTGGTTCGTGCCACTGGACGAGACGAATGAGAATCGAAAGGTGAAGGATCGGGCAATGGATTTCATGCTTGGATGGTGAGTGTTTCTTGAAATGTGCATTTTAATTATAAATAAACTTTTTTTATTACTGAAAAAATTTAATATTACATTTTTTCAGGTTTATGGAACCATTAACAGTTGGTGATTATCCAGAAAGCATGAGGATCAGAGTAGGAAATAGATTGCCACAATTTACTGAAATGAAAAGAAGATGATGAAAGGGTCATTTGATTTCATAGGACTCAATTACTATGGGGCTATTTATGCATTCAACAAACCAAATTCATCCAGCTTCAGTTATACCACAGATGCTGAGATTGAAATAACTGGTAATTTGGGTGGATATTGAGGGAGTGTTTGCAAATATTGATTTGTGCTTTTGAGAAAATGTGATTTGAACTTAATTTTTGGTAGTAAAATTAGGGGAAATTAATAATAGGTTACAATTTTTTGATGCAAATTACTAATAGGTACAAACGCGATTGCATATATAGTTAAAGTTGCATGTGAAAGTGCAAATGTACCTACTTATATGTAACCATTTTGTACTTATTAGTAAGTTGCAATTCTGAAATGTACCTATCAGTAAGTCTCCTGTAAAATTAGATAGGTTGTGTTTGAAAATAAAGTGTTTTTTAACTTTTTGGAAAGATGGTTAGTATTGGGAAAAGAAAATCACACTTTTAGAAACAATTGAGAACCATTTTAAGAATCAAAAGCCTGTCTATAATGGCTTCTCATAATCAGCTTAGAAGTGAATATTTAGAGCGCGTTTGCAAACTCAAGTGGAGGAAGCATAATTATTTGAAAAGTGGAGTTTGCAAACACCTCCTGAATTCATTTGTTTGCATCATACTACTCATTTGGAGATTCATTCATGATCGAAGTTTTGCATATGTTTCGAATAGGGACGAGAGATGGACAGGCGATAGGCGAGCAAGGACGAAACACGAGCAAGATCTACATTTACCCGAAGGGCCTTTATCAAATTCTCAAATTCATTAAAGAAAGATACAATGATCCAGTGATTTACATCACTGAGAATGGTACAACATTAACACATGATATATATGTAAATTAACCAGATGAACTCTGCATGATCAAAGATCCTAAAAATGTAATTCGATTTCAGGGCTCGATGAGGCAGCAAACGAGACGTTGGAAGTATCCGAGGCGATAAAAGACAAAAGAGGAAAGACTACATATATGATCATCTTTGTTGCCTGCATAAATCCATAGAGTGAGGCCCTCTTTTTCCTCAACTTTCTTGATTTACTTTTTTTTTTTTTTGATAAGTTTCTTGATTTACTAACATAGTATGAATCAAGAATTAATGTTGTGTGTAATGTTTAATTGTGTATTGCAGGGAAGAAGGTGCAAATGTGAAGGGATATTTTGTGTGGTCATTGATGGATAATTTTGAGTGGTCTGCTGGATTTTCAGTTCGATTTGGGCTTAATTATGTGGATTACAAAGATAAATTCTTGACAAGATACCCTAAATACTCTGCCATCTGGTTCAAAGATTTTTTATTGATCCAAGACAACTTATCAATGAAACTTAATTCTTCAAAAATGTTTTATGCAATGTAATGTTGTAATTACATTCAACCTGAGGATACTTATGTGTAAAGAATGCATATGGAGCGAAGAGGAGAAAAAGGACCAAGCATTACAACACTTGGTTCAAATTTTTTAATGGGAATCATAACGAGATTATGTTGTTCTTGTTTTGATCTAATCTTCAAATAAATATGATGAAATGACTATTGTATCCATAATGAAATAAGTGATATTTTTTATATTGTTTTTTTCATTAATGGTGCAAAAGTAATTAACAGTGTTCACCTCAGATAAATCGCTCCAAATACCATTACGGCATTACCCAAATTATAGAGTGAGAAAAAGAGTCAATGCCAAATGAAACATTCTAAGATGCATGTCCCTTTTCCGTAGGCGAATACGACAATAAAAATTATGAGTTCAAATATTTTATCTGCACTTTCAAGATTGAGCTTACCTCACAAGACTTGCATAATATGATTAAAATATCAAAAGTTTTATCCATATCTATTCGATGCAAATTATAATACAACTATGCTTATTGACTTTATTGTTAAAAAAAAATTGTTATTGATTAACAACCAACTCAGACTCCACACAGCCACACCTTTTGTACAAAAGTCCAACTCCATTCCCACTGGTTTTTTTCCAAAAAGCAGAAAGCAGATTTAAAGCATCTTTAGAAAGCATAATACGATAATAATGATGCTGTCAAATGATTCTATATATCGAATACAACCACTTGCATTCCCACAAAGTGGAATTCTTATGAAGTCAGCAATAACACAAAATATTTATACTCAATTCAATAGAAGCATGCACAATCGTTAAGGGTGTATTTTGAAATCTTAAAACAGCTTTCAGAAGCATTTATTTTCAAAAGCTGTGAGAGGGAGTTTTGAAAATAAGTGCTTCTGGAAGCTGTTTTAAGTATTTCAAAACACGCCCTAAAAACTTGAGTGAGACGGTCTCATACACAATAAGACGGGATATAATCTAGTACTCCCTCCGTCCTGTTTTAGATTGTCCATTCACTATTTAGCTTGTGTCTTAGCGAACGAGTTATTTATTATTATTTAAAATGATAAAGAGATATTTAAGGCGGTGTACGATGGTCCTACCCCTCATCTATCCTACACATCCTTAAAAGTCACTTTATCACTTCATAGACTAATAAACAACTTGCTCGCTAAAACACGAGTCAAAAAGTGAATGGGCAATCTAAAAGAGGACGGAGGGATACAAATTAACATTATTCCTTCTAAAATGTTAAAGTGTCAAATCCGAATTATGCTTCGTCTCATCGTGAAACTGTCTCATGCAAATGTGTCTTCAATTCCTCTTTAAATGAAACCTCATCGTGAAACTGTCACATGCAAACTGTCTCATACAAAGCCAATCAAAAACAAGCATAGATATTCTCTACCTTTCAAGCAAATGAAACCTCATAATATTTTCCTTGCTTTTTCTCATTAGCATTAGCTTCTCAACACTCTTTAAATCTCAAAAGTCATAAGCAGCCACTACAATGGCATGACTTGCTCATTGCAAAAGGAAATGTGGCGACATAGAAGTTCCTTATCCAAAAATTTCCATGTTGTATTGTAAATGATTATACGTAAATTGGTCTTATGTAAAACAGTTTTACCATGCACTGATTCGCAACCATCACTTTAAAGTAAAACGACTAATATTGTTTGATAGTACACGCGGAATGCAAACAAGGTGTACAGATAAAAACTGATTTATATAAGAATTTGCAGACATACATTATCGAGTTTGAATCACAAATGGTCTTATAACTTTAGCCTCAAATAGATTTAGTCTCATAAGCTTTTTGTCGTCGATTTAGTCCCAATAACTTTGGCGATGTCCAATTTTAGTCTCAAATCAATCGAAAAACTAAAAATGACATTTTTTTCGTTTTAATTTGGGGCTTTCCTATGATTGGACTGCCATGTGTATTTTTAAGTGTGTTTGACTAATTCTTGCCGTCAATTCTTTTTTAATTTTATGTTTTTTTTTTTTTAAATTATATGCATGAAATTTCATTTGTTAAAAAAAATTACATGTGGCAGTCAAGTCATAGTATCTGACCGAAAAGCTCCAAATTGAAACGGCAAAACAACGTCATTTTCAATTTTTCAACCAAAATTGGGACTAAAATTAGACATTGCCAAAGTTATTGGGACTAAATTGATGACAAAAAAACTTATGGGACTAAATGTATTTGAGGTCAAACTTATGGGACCAATTGTGATTCAAACTCTACATTATCGATATATATATAGAGAGAGAAAAAAAAACTCACATGAGATGACATGAGACGGGGTACAACCAAGTACAAATTACACTCACCCCTCCCAAAGTGTTAAAACGTCAATGCCTAATTTATATCCGGCCCGTCTTACCGCGGTCTCATGCAAGTGTGCTTTATGAAACATGAGGGGCCATGGAGAAAACCTGATTGATGTATAGATATCCTGGGCCAATTTTCTTTGGCTTCATTCATCAGATTCAAAGCTGCGTATAGAGAAAACGGAAAGTGCTAAGAACAATTGCAAGTGAAATTCGACGTGGATGGTGGAAACTGCGATGCGATCACCATCTTCGTCTTTCTACTGATAAATTTGATCAATCAAACACAAAAAATAATCACTTCATATAATAACCACACGTTATAGGTGTACATGATCAAATGATATTATATTGCTAATCTGCTGATAATATTTTTCTACAAAAACAGAAGTAATACAATCATATAGAAGATGGCATATATGATGCAGAAACTTTGAGTAACTAAACAAATTAAATACATATCAAAACGCAAGTCTAGCTCGTCCATGAAAGATCATCTTAAAATGCACCAACATGATTGTCGTCATGTTTATCAGATCCAAAACTTAATGTCCAACTGGAACGGCATATACATTCAATAATTCATTAAAGTGTATTTTATAATTTTAAGGAACGGCATATACATTCAATTAGGTCTCAATTAAGGAGCTAGATACCTGTTTTATGAAGGTGCTAGAAAAAGGGTCCAAAAGCTTTTGATTTATTAGAGAAAAGATGTTATTGATTGACAACCATTTCAGACTTCCACACAACCACATCTTTAAGCAAGTCTTTTGCAAAAAAGAGATATTTTAGCCCACTAGAGATTCATGCATGGACTTTCTTTTTCATTCATCAATAAATTTTGAAAAAAAAAAAAAATTATTGCAACAGTAATGAAAGGAGCTTTTTTACAAAAATTAAATAAATAGATGTGGCATTCTGAACAAATTGCACCAATAACACCAAAAAAACAAGCAAATATGGAACCTCAAGATGTTTTACTTGTATTTCTCATTTGCGGCAGCTTTACAGCACTCCTTCAAACTCCAAAGGCAGAAGCAGCAGCCAGAACAATGGATTCTCTAAGTCATTGCAAAAAGAAGTGCGGTGAGATAGATATTCCCTATCCATTTGGGGTGAAGAAGGGATGCTACCTCGATGAATCATTTGAAATTGACTGCAATGACTCAACTGGTTCTATCAGAGTAGTTCTCTTCATGATAGAGGTAGATGCGATCTCTTTATCGAGTCACAGTATACGGTTTCACGGTAATCTTGTTCAAAATTTGCCATTTAAAAAATCAGCACAAAGTTATAAATATGACCTAGGTAATCATTACTCTTTATCCTACTCCAAAAATAAGTTATTAGCAATTGGATGCAATTTTATTGCGTACATTCTTGACAATGAAACAGAAGACTTTGTAGCAGGGTGTGTGTCTCTCTGCAGTCGTACAGACGTACCCTCGCCCCCTTCTTCATCCTCTTCGGGCCAGAAATGCTGCCAAATGAATTTAGACAAAGATATAAGAAATTTCACAATTAATATCGAAGCCCTAAATACCACAACAAAATCATGGAATTGTGTGTTTTTCGCTTTCATGGACAAGGAATTCCCCATCAACACGCTTAACTTCTCTTCATGTGAAGATGAAGATGCAAATACTGTCCCATTAATATTGGAATGGAGCGTTGGGAATACAAGCTGCAAGAAAGCAGTGGGGAGAGAAAACTATGTTTGTGGGCATAATACTGATTGTATTGAAAGTGATGTTGGTAAGGGATACAGATGCAAATGCCGCCATGGTTTCACAGGCAACCCTTATATCCTTGATGGATGCCAAGGTAACAATTTTCTTTGATTTCTCATTATATTCAGAAAGAAAAATTATTCAATCAATAGACTATTGATGACATGTGGTTTTGAACGATATGCAGACATTGACGAGTGTGCAAACCAGAAAGATAACACATGCCCTATGCAAAACCCATTGTGTTAATACAGAAGGCAGTTACTTCTGCTTGTTGAATCGTAAGCGTATGTCAGCACTGCTCATAACCTTAGGTAAGTGTTTGTTACACTCACTCTATTGTTTTCACCTTCCAATTCCATGATAAAGATTTTTGTTAACACTAGTTGGCGAAACAGGAACTGGCATTGCTGTTGGTATTCTAGTTGTAGTTGTTATTTGTCTCTGGATATGGCGAAAGCTTAGGAAGATGAATGAACGGAAAACGAAGCAGAGATTCTCTAAGAGAAATGGGGGTTTACTACTACAGCATCAAATATCGTCAAGTGGGGCAAATGTGTTACCTGAATCTACACTTTTCAAGATTGAGGAGCTGGAGAAGGCCACTGATAAATTCAATGAAAGTCGTGTTCTTGGGAAAGGAGGGCTCGGTACTGTCTACAAAGGAATGTTATCAGATGGTAGAATAGTCGCGGTAAAGAAAGCAAACATAACCGATGAAAGTCAAGTTAGCCAATTTATAAACGAGGTTTGCATCTTGTCTCAAATAAGTCATAGACACATAGTCAAATTATTAGGTTGTTGTTTAGAGAGTGAAGTTCCATTGCTCATATATGAATATGTACCTAACGGGACACTCTCACACCATATTCATTCCGAGCAAAGCACATCCACAATATCTTGGGAGGATCGTCTCCGTATTGCTGCAGAAGTTGCAGAGGCGTTAGCTTACCTGTACTCCTATGCCTCAACAGCCATATTTCACCGAGATATAAAGTCAAGCAACATATTGTTAAACGAGAAACATAAGACTGTAGTGTCCGACTTTGAACTATCAAGGTCAGTATCCACAGATAGGACTCACTTAACTACGTTGGTAGGAGGCACATTTGGGTACTTAGATCCTGAGTACTTTCGATCGGGACAGCTAAACGACAAGAGTGATGTTTACTCATTCGGGGTTGTTCTTGCTGAGCTCCTTACGGGACAAAAAGCGGTCTCTTCTGTTAAAGACGACATAGGGCTAGCGCTTGGCCTTCGTTCAGCAGAGAAGGAGGAATGTTTGTTTGAGATTTTGGACAAAGTGGTGGCAGATGAAGGTGATAAGGATGAAATTCTTGCAGTTGCTAAACTTGCCAAGAGATGTCTGAAAGTAAGTGCTCGTAAAAGACCAGGTATGAAGGAAGTGGCTGCCGAGCTCGACCTACTGAGAAAGAGAAGAGAGCTTAAAGGAAGCCAAGAAAGTTTTTGTGATGAAGACCACTCTACAAGTGAAAAACGTTACACGTCTTGGGTTGATTCGGAAGTAGAGGATGACCAGACCATGTCTACAATGGATTAGCTCTACTTCTTCATGTACATAATACTCCAAAAAAATTCGTGTAACTTGATTTATGAAGTTCAGTGTCTTTTCTTAGTCTATTCCTTCTTAGGTACATTCATTACTCCATCTTAGATAGTGATTAATGTAAAACTTTCTGTATTTCTTACTCTTATGTAAAACTTATCCCTACTATGAGAAAAATAAGCAGATTCATTTCTTGATTTCTCGTTCTCCACCATTTTTTATTGCTTGATTTTACCATAGTTTTGCATTGATTTTCCTCCATAGTTTTGCACTGATTTTCCTAAGTGTCTTCCAGGACTTAGAGTAGACATATTGTGATCAATATAATGAAAAGGATTGCAGCTTTCCACAATCAGCTTCTAGAAAAAGCATTCCTCTCTAAAAATATAAGACTATATACATTTTTCTTCTGTTCACATGTAACGTTTATACAGAGAAACAGAGAAAAAAACATAACCAAATCTTTTCAGTTTCCCAGCCCTAGAACATAAGGAGATAATATACATAGTTTTATGTCAAATTATAAAGAATCTATTAATGGGAAAAGTTTCTTAGGAAGTATAAACAAATATAAAGTGATGGAGTCAAAGGGTTGAACACAAAATATCAACATAAATAAGCAGACTCTAACACGTTGATCCCTTTGTATGATCTGATGACATAAAACAACATGATATAAATAAGACTCAAAACCTAAAACCCTAACCTTCAAGCAATAAAGCCTGGTTATTAAAGAACTATTTAAAAGACCTAACTATAATAATAAACAATTACATTACACAAAACAAAGGAACAAAAACAGACTTTTATTTTATTTAAAAAAAAAAAACAAGCCCTAACTATAAAAGAAAAGAAAATAAAAGGTAATACAGGAACAAAATCAATCCAAGATTTAAAAAAAAAACACAAAACAATAGAAGATTAAACAATTCAAAATGGGTCAGATGGAGGTAACAGGGGTTCATATAATTTGATGACTCACATTAATTGCATACCTTCATATATCTAGGAAATACAGAGCAAATTCACACATCAAGATTTAGATAGCAACCAAAGTGACTTCTACTAGAAAACTATTTTGGTCATATTCCTGCCCATGTTACTCACAAACAAAGCCGAATCTACAAATTCTCCAAAATAAAGTCAAAGTCAAAATCAAAATCAAACAGATCAACAAACAAATATATGTCAACTGAAATTCTCAGGTCGGATCAGATACAGTTACATGGATCTTAGACTTGTGCAACTGGTGCACCAAAGTATTTCTATGTTTAATAGTAAAGGGATAAAAAGATGAATCATGATTCCTATTTTAGTGGTGAACAAATTAAATATATTGAAGCAAAGAAAAATAACATATTATAGCAAAGATAGCCTCTATAAATGCCAATGATTAGTCTACAAGGCATCACTTTTATTAAAAAGGATAAATTAAAGATAGAGAGAAAAAGGAGCCAATGCCAAATGGGAAATTCTTTGTAGTCATAAAAAAAAAAAAAAGTTGTCCCGCCATTCCCATTGTGCTTTCACAAAAAGCAGATTTAAAGCATGCTTTATTGATTTAAATGCCCACTTCTTTTCTTTTATAATTTCATATTCATATTTTTTTTGTTATTATAATAAAAGCAGATTTGAAGCATTCTAGAAAGTAGAATGCATCCTAAATCATATGTCAAAAGGATGGAGAATGAACATATAATATATTCCCTCCGTCCCGGTGTAATTGTTCCGTTTCTTTTTGTTGTTTTGTGTAAGGAATAATAATAAAATAATAAAAATGAAGGGTAATTTTAGGTATTGGGAAAGAGGAAATGAGTAATGAGTGGAATAGTGAGTGACATTTTTTGTAATATTATGTAAAAAGTGAAGATAAAAATTATAGGTAATGGAGTTACTTTTTCCTTTTATGAAATGAGAAAGTTATAGTGGGACGTCCATAAAAGAAAAGTAAGACAATTATAGTGGGACGGGAGGAGTAACATACAAGGTGCATGTAAATCAAAATGACGAGATCTTCTATTGTAAACATTATACATGAATTGGTCATGCCATGATTCACAGATGTCACTTTAAATTTTAAAGTAAAACAACTACTCCCTCCGTCTCATTTTTATTTGAACATTTACTATTTACACGGATTTTAATGTAGGAGTTGTTTTATTATTATTAAAAGGGATAAAGTTATTTTTTGATGTGGGTTAAATATGGGTCATGGAAAAAACCTAATTGACAAATATGCTGGGCAAATTTGCTTAGGCTACATTCACCAGATTCAAAGCTGAATGCATATAGTGAAAGAGGATAGTGCCAAAATCAATTGCAAGTGAAATTCGACGTGGAGACAGCCATATCCATGCAATGACCATCTTCATCTTTCTCATGGGGACCCCTAATAAAGTTGATCAATCAAACACAAAAAATGGGTAAATTACAGAAGTGGTCTCATGTGAATTTTTCGTCTGCAGTTTTAGTTTTATATTTTTTTTTGTCCTTTTTTATGCAGAAATGGTTTTATTCGATTTTTATTTAACAATTTTGGTTCCAAGAGAATATTCAAAAAATAAATTTGGTCCCAAAAATTCCTCTGTTTTTTGCTTGTAAAATCCTATGGGACCATTTTTGTTAAAAAAAAAAAAAGGATCATTTTCATGAGGGCAAATTCACATGGGACCACTTCTACAATTTACTCCACAAAAAATTCTCAATTAAGGATCTAAAGTTCCTGTTTTATGAAGATGCGAGAAAAAGGATCCAAAAGCTTTTGATTTATTAGAATAAAAAAAGTTATTGATTGGCAACCATTCCTGACTTCCACACAACAACATGTTAAAAGCAAGTCCTACAGCTACAGTACAGATTCATGCATAGGCCTTTATGTTCTTTCATCAATAAATATTGCAATAAAAATAAACAATTCTATAGTTACAGTAATCGCAAGAGTTTATGAGATTTTAAATAAATAAAAGTGCTATTAATAACAAATCAAGAAGCAAATATGGCACCTAATGAGGTCTTTCTTGTGCTTCTCATTTGCAGCAGCTTTTCAATACTCTTCCAAACTCAAAAGGCGGAAGCAGCAGCCAGAAGAATGGATTCACTAAGTCATTGCAAAAAAGAAGTGCAGTGAGATAGATATTCCTTATCCATTTGGGGTGAAGAAGGGATGCTACCTCGATAAATCATTTGAGATCGACTGCAATGACTCAACTGGTTCTGCTACACTTGTTTTCCTCGATGTAGAGGTAGATGCGATCTCTTTCTTGACTCACAGTCTACGAATTAAACAGTTTAGAGTTCTAAATATTCCATATAACATATCAGGAGAAAGTGGGCCCACACCCAAAATAAGTTTGTCGCAATAGGATGTAATTTTCTTGCGTACATTCTTCAAGGTGAAACAAATGACTTTATAGCAGGGTGTGTGTCTCTCTGCAAAAGTACAGACGTACCCTCCTCCCCTACTTCATCCTGTTCGGGCCAGAAATGCTGCCAAACGAATATAGGTGATCTAAGAAATTATACACTAAATACCACGACAAAATCATGGAAGTGTGGGCTTTTGTGGACAAAAAATTCCCCATCAACAAGCTTAACTTCTCTGAATGTGAAAAAACATACTTTGTCCCAGCAATATTTGAATGGAGTGGCGGGAATACAAGCTGCAAAAAAGCAGTTGGGCGAGAAAACTATGTTTGTGGCCATAATACTGACCGCATTGACAGTAATAATGGTATGAAATACAGATGCAAATGCCGCCATGGTTTTGCAGGCAACCCTTACGTCCTTGAAGGATGCCAAGATAACAATTTTCTTTGATTTCTCAGAATTATTAGGAAAGAAAACTTCTTCAAACAATATAATACTGATGATATAGCTTTGAATGATTTGTAGACATTGACAAGTGTGCAAACCAAAAAGATAACAACTGCCCTATGCAAAACCATTGTGTTAATACAGAAGGCAGTTACTTCTGCTTGTTGAATCGTAAACGTATGTCAGAGCTGCTCATAACCTTAGGTAAATGTTTGAACACTTGCTCTATTGTGTTCACCTTTCAATTCAGTGATCAAGATTGTTGCTAACACTAGTTGACAAAATAGGAACTGGCATTGCTATTGGTATTCTAGTTTTAGTAGCTATTGGTATTTGGATATGGCGAAAGCTTAAAAAGATGAATGATCGGAGAAAAAAGCAGAGATTCTTTAAGAGAAATGGGGGTATACTACTACAGCATCATATGTCATCAAGTGGGGCAAATGTATTACCCGAATCTACATTATTCAAAATTGAGGAGCTAGAGAAGGCCACAGATAAATTCAATGAAAGCCGTGTTCTTGGAAAAGGTGGAAAAGGAGGGCTTGGTACTGTCTACAAAGGAATGCTATCAGATGGTCGGATAGTTGCGATAAAGAAGGCAAA
>JBBCBC010000230.1:0-63958 GCA_037126765.1 Stenogyne calaminthoides | reverse complement strand
ACACTTTTCATAGCTTTGTCGCCCTCTAAACTGACCCACCGGATAGTATTATAATATTTTTTCTCTATAGTTAAACCCTTGTGTGTGTTGTAATCGTTTTTCCAACACATAATAGGAGGGGTAGTATAGGCATTTTTTTTCATAGATAACTATAGTAGGGTTTTTTTGTTCTTGTTGTAATTTTGATCGCAAGGATGAGCGATGTCGGATGGAGGATCTGAAATGCAATTGGGGTTTTGGCCATTGGTTGAAAACTGCTTTTGGTCATAACCGCTGACTCGGTGTCCGTTCTCCTATTATAACCATTTTTGGAAACGTCTTGAAGTCCTCTACATGTCTCACGAACCGCACTCTAAAAACCGAACCACCGTGATAGTATTATAATATTTTTCTCTATCGCAACCCTCGTGTAACCTTGTAATCGTTTTCCCAACACATAATATGAGTGGGTAGTATAGGCGTTTTTTTTTTTCATAGATCACTATAGTAGGGTTTTGCTTGTTCTGTTTGTAATTTTGATCGCAAGGATCGAAAGGATCTCGGATATAGAGGATCTGAAATCACGATTGTGGTTTTGGCCATTGGATAGTGAAAACTGTTTTGGCCATAACTGTTGACTCGGGTGTCCGTTTTCCAAGTATAACCATGTTTCGGAAAGGTCTTGAAGTCCTCTACATGTATCACAGCTTCACCGTACCTCTAAAACCGACCCACCGATAATATTATAATATTTTTCTCTATCGCAACCCTTTAAAGCGATGTTTAATCGTTTTTCCCAACACATAATATAAGTGGGTAGTATAGGCTTTTTTTTTCGTAGATCACTATAGTAGGGTTTTGCTTGTTCTTGTTGTAATTTTGATCGCAAGGATGAGCGATGTCGGATGGAGGATCTGGAAACGGGCGATTGGGGTTTTGGCCATTGGATGGTGAAAACTGCTTTTGGTCATAATCTGCTGACTCGGTGTCCGTTTTCCTAGTATAACCATGTTTCGAAATGTCTTGAAGTCCTCTACATGTTTCATAGCTTTATCGCCCTCTAAAAACTAACCCAATCGGATAGTATAATAATATTTTCTCTATCGCAACCCTTGTGTGATGTTGTAATCGTTTTTCCCAACACATAATATGAGTGGGTAGTATAGGCGTTTTTTTTTTCATAGATCACTATAGTAGGGTTTTGCTTGTTCTTGTTGTAATTTTGATCGAAAGGATGAGCGATGTCGGATGGAGGATCTGGAAATGGCGATTGGGGTTTTGGCCATTGGATGGTGAAAACTGTTTTGGCCATAACTGTTGACTCGGGTGTCCGTTTTCCTAATATAACCATTTTTCGGAAACGTCTTGAAGTCCTCTACATGTCTCACAGCTTCGCCTTCCCTCTAAAACTGACCCACCAAATAGTATTATAATATTTTTCTCTATCGCAACCCTTGTGTAACCTTGTAATCGTTTACCCAACACATAATATGAGTGTGTAGTATAGGCGTTTTTTTTTCATAGATCACTATAGTAGGGTTTTGCTTGTTTTTGATGTAATTTTGATCGCAAGGATGAGCGATGTCGGATGGAGGATCTGGAAACTGCGATTGGGGTTTTTGCCATTGGATAGTGAAAACTGTTTTGGCCATAACTGTTGACTCGGGTGTCCGTTTTCCTATTATAACCATGTTTCGGAAACGTCTTGAAGTCCTCTACATGTCTCACTGCTTCACCGTCCCTCTAAAACTGACCCACCTGATAGTATTATAGTATTTTTCTCTATCGCAACCCTTGTGTGATGTTGTAATTGTTTTTCCCAACACATAATATGAGTGGGTTGTATAGGCATTTTTTTTCGTAGATCACTATAGTAGGGTTTTTGCTTGTTCTTGTTGTAATTTTGATCGAAAGGATGAGCGATGTAGGATGGAGGATCTGGAAACGGCGATTGGGGTTTTGGCCATTGAATGGTGAAAACTGTTTTGGCCCTAACTCTTGACTCGGGTGTCCGTTTTCCTATTATAACCATTTTTCGGAAACGTCTTGAAGTCCTCCACATGTCTCACAGCTTCGCCATCCCTCTAAAACTGACCCACCAAATAGTATTATAATATTTTTCTCTATCGCAACCCTTGTGTGACGTTGTATTCATTTTTCCCAACACATCATATGAGTGGGTAGTATAGGCGTTTTTTTTCATAGATCACTATAGTAGGGTTTTGCTTGTTCTTGTTGTAATTTTGATCGCAAGGATGAGCGATCTCAGATGGAGGATCTGGAAACGGCGATTGGGGTTTTGGCTGTTGGATAGTGAAAACTGTTTTGACCATAATTGTTGACTCGGGTGTCCGTTTTCCTAGTATAACCATATTTCGGAAACGTCTTGAAGTCCTCTACATTTCTCCCAGCTTCACCGTCCCTCTAAAACTAACCCACCATATAGTATTATAATATTTTTCTCTATCGCAACCCTTTTGTGATGTTGTAATCGTTTTTCCCAAAACATAATATGAGTGGGTAGTATAGGCATTTTTTTTCATAGATCACTATAGTAGGGTTTTGCTTGTTCTTGTTGTAATTTTGATCGCAACGATGAGCGATGTCGGATGGAGGATGTGGAAATCCAAGATTGTGGTTTTGGCCATTGGATGGTGAAAACTATTTTGGCCACAATTGTTGACTCAGGTGACCGTTTTCTTAGTATAACCATGTTTCAGAAACGTCTTGAAGTCCTCTACATTTCTCCCAGCTTCACCGTCCCTCTAAAACTAACCCACCATATAGTATTATAATATTTTTCTCTATCGCAACCCTTTTGTGATGTTGTAATCGTTTTTCCCAAAACATAATATGAGTGGGTAGTATAGGCATTTTTTTTCATAGATCACTATAGTAGGGTTTTGCTTGTTCTTGTTGTAATTTTGATCGCAAGGATGAGCGATGTCGGATGGAGGATGTGGAAACGGCGATTGTGGTTTTGGCCATTGGATGGTGAAAACTATTTTGGCCTGATTGTTGACTCGGTGACCGTTTTCTTAGTATAACCATGTTTCAGAAACGTCTTGTAGTCCTCTACATGTCTCACATTTTCATCGTCCATCTAAAACTGACCCATCTGATAGTATTATAATATTTTTCTCTATCGCAACCCTTGTGTGATGTTGTCATCGTTTTTCCCAACAAATAATATGAGTTGGTAGTGTAGGCGATTTTTTTTCATAGATTGCTATAGCAGGGTTTTACTTGTTCTTATTGTAATTTTGATTGCAAGGATGAGTGATGTCGGATGGAGGTTCTGGAAACGGCGATTGGAGTTTTGGCCATTGGATGGTGAAAACTATTTTGGCCATAACTGTTGACTCGGGTGACCGTTTTCCTAGTATAACCATGTTTTAGAAACGTCTTGAAGTCCTCTACATGTTTCACAGCTTCGCCATCCCACTAAAACTGACCCACCGGATAGTATTATAATATTTTTCTCTATCGCAACCCTTGTGTGATGTTGTCATCGTTTTTCCCAACACATAATATGAGTGGGTAGTGTAGGCGTTTTTTTTCATAGATCACTATAGTAGGGTTTTACTTGTTCTTGTTGTAATTTTAATCGAAAGGATGAGCGATGTCGGATGGAGGATCTGGAAACCATGATGCGGTTTTTAGGCTATTGGATGGTGAAAACTATTTTTGGTCATAATTGTTGACTCGGTGTCCGGTTTTCCTAGTATAACCATGTTTGGAAACGTCTTGAAGTCCTCTACATGTTTTCATAGCTTTATGCGCCCTCTAAAAAACCCGACCCACCGGATAGTATTATAATATTTTTTCTCTATAGCAACCCTTGTGTGTGTTGTAATCGTTTTTCCCAACACATAATAGGAGTGGGTAGTATAGGCATTTTTTTTCCATAGATAACTATAGTAGGGTTTTTCTTGTTCTTGTTGTAATTTTGATCGCAAGGATGAGCGATGTCGGATGGAGGATCTGGAAAGCAATTTGGGGTTTTTGGCCATTGGATGTTGAAAAACTATTTTGGTCATAATTGTTGACTCGGTGTCCGTTTTCCTATTATAACCATTTTTGGAAACGCCTTGAAGTCCTCTACATGTCTCCGCATCTTCATCGTCCCTCTAAAACCGAACCACCGGATAGTATTATAATATTTTTTTCTATCGCAACCCTCGTGTAACCTTGTAATCGTTTTTTCCCAACACATAATATGAGTGGGTAGTATAGGCGTTTTTTTTTTTCATAGATCACTATAGTAGGGTTTTGCTTGTTCTGTTTGTAATTTTGATCGCAAGGATCAGCGATCTCGGATAGAGGATCTGGAAACTGCGATTGTGGTTTTGGCCATTGGATAGTGAAAACTGTTTTGGCCATAACTGTTGACTCGGGTGTCCGTTTTCCAAGTATAACCATGTTTCGGAAAGGTCTTGAAGTCCTCTACATGTATCACAGCTTCACCGTACCTCTAAAACTGACCCACCAGATAATATTATAATATTTTTCTCTATCGCAACCCTTGTGTGATGTTTAATCGTTTTTCCCAACACATAATATAAGTGGGTAGTATAGGCTTTTTTTTTTCGTAGATCACTATAGTAGGGTTTTGCTTGTTCTTGTTGTAATTTTGATCGCAAGGATGAGCGATGTCGGATGGAGGATCTGGAAACGGCGATTGGGGTTTTGGCCATTGGATGGTGAAAACTGTTTTGGTCATAACTGTTGACTCGGGTGTCTGTTTTCCTAGTATAACCATGTTTCGGAAATGTCTTGAAGTCCTCTACATGTTTCATAGCTTTATCGCCCTCTAAAACTGACCCACCGGATAGTATAATAATATTTTTCTCTATCGCAACCCTTGTGTGATGTTGTAATCGTTTTTCCCAACACATAATATGAGTGGGTAGTGTAGATCACTATAGTAGGGTTTTGCTTGTTCTTGTTGTAATTTTGATCGAAAGGATGAGCGATGTCGGATGGAGGATCTGGAAATGGCGATTGGGGTTTTGGCCATTGGATGGTGAAAACTGTTTTGGCCATAACTGTTGACTCGGGTGTCCGTTTTCCTAATATAACCATTTTTCGGAAACGTCTTGAAGTCCTCTACATGTCTCACAGCTTCGCCTTCCCTCTAAAACTGACCCACCAAATAGTATTATAATATTTTTCTCTATCGCAACCCTTGTGTAACCTTGTAATCGTTTTCCCAACACATAATATGAGTGGGTAGTATAGGCATTTTTTTCATAGATCACTATAGTAGGGTTTTGCTTGTTCTTGTTGTAATTTTGATCATAAGGATGAGCGATGTCGGATGGAGGATCTGGAAACGGCGATTGGGGTTTTGGCCATTGGATGGTGAAAACTATTTTGGCCATAACTGTTGACTCGGTGTCCGTTTTCCTATTATAACCATGTTTCGGAAACGTCTTGAAGTCCTCTACATGTCTCATTTGCTTCACCGTCCCTCTAAAACTGACCCACCTGATAGTATTATAATATTTTTCTCTATCACAACCCTTGTGTGATGTTGTAATTTTTTCCCAACACATAATATGAGTGGGTTGTATAGGCATTTTTTTTTTGTAGATCACTATAGTAGGGTTTTTGCTTGTTCTTGATGTAATTTTGATCGAAAGGATGGCGATGTAGGATGGAGGATCTGAAAAGCGGCGATTGGGGTTTTGGCCATTGGATGGTGAAAACTGTTTTTAGCCCTAACTTCTTGACTCGGGTGTCCGTTTTCCTATTATAACCATGTTTCGGAAACGTCTTGAAGTCCTCTACATGTCTCACAACTTTGCCGTCCCTCTAAAACTGACCCACCAAATAGTATTATAATATTTTTCTCTATCGCAACCCTTGTGTGATGTTGTAATCATTTTTCCCAACACATAATATGAGTGGGTAGTATAGGCATTTTTTTCATAGATCACTATAGTAGGGTTTTGCTTGTTCTTGTTGTAATTTTGATCGCATGGATGAGCGATGTCGGATGGAGGATCTGGAAAGCGGCGATTGGGGTTTTGGCCATTGGATGGTAAAAACTGTTTTGGCCATAACTGTTGACTCGGGTGTCCGTTTTCCTAGTATAACCATATTTCGGAAACGTCTTGAAGTCCTCTACATTTCTCCCAGCTTCACCGTCCCTCTAAAACTAACCCACCATATAGTATTATAATATTTTTCTCTATCGCAACCCTTTTGTGATGTTGTAATCGTTTTTCCCAAAACATAATATGAGTGGGTAGTATAGGCATTTTTTTTTCATAGATCACTATAGTAGGGTTTTGCTTGTTCTTGTTGTAATTTTGATCGCAAGGATGAGCGATGTCGGATGGAGGATGTGGAAACGGCGATTGTGGTTTTGGCCATTGGATGGTGAAAACTATTTTGGCCACAATTGTTGACTCAGGTGACCGTTTTCTTAGTATAACCATGTTTCAGAAACGTCTTGAAGTCCTCTACATGTCTCACATCTTCATCGTCCATCTAAAAACCAACCCATCATATAGTATTATAATATTTTTCTCTATCGCAACCCTTGTGTGATGTTGTCATCGTTTTTCCCAACACATAATATGAGTTGGTAGTGTAGGCGTTTTTTTTTCATAGATTGCTATAGCAGGGTTTTACTTGTTCTTATTGTAATTTTGATCGCAAGGATGAGTGATGTCGGATGGAGGATCTGGAAACGGCGATTGGAGTTTTGGCCATTGGATGGTGAAAACTATTTTGGCCATAACTGTTGACTCGGGTGACCGTTTTCCTAGTATAACCATGTTTCAGAAACGTCTTGAAGTCCTCTACATGTTTCACATTTCATCATCCCATCTAAAACCCACCCATCTTCGATAAGTATTATAATATTTTCTCTATCGCAACCCTTGTGTGATGTTGTCATCATTTTTTTCCAAACACATAATATGAGTGGGTAGTGTAGGCGTTTTTTTTCATAGATCACTATAGTAGGGTTTTTGCTTGTTCTTATTGTAATTTTGATCGCAAGGATGAGCGATGTCGGATGGAGGATCTGGAAACGGCGATTTGGGTTTTGGCTATTGGATGGTAAAAACAATTTTTGGCCATAATCATTGACTCGGGTGTCCATTTTCCTAAGTATAACCATGTTTGGAAACGTCTTGAAGTCCTCTACATGTCTCACAAGCTTGTCCCCTTTAAAAATGACCCACCGGATAGTATTATAATATTTTTCTCTATCGCAACCCTTGTGTGATGTTGTGATCGTTTTTCCCAACACATAATATGAGTGGGTAGTATAGGCATTTTTTTTCATAGATCACTATAGTAGGGTTTTACTTGTTCTTGTTGTAATTTTAATCGAAAGGATGAAATATGTCGGATGGAGGATCTCTGAAAGCGGCGATTGCGGTTTTGGCTATTGGATGGTGAAAACTATTTTGGTCATAACTGTTGACTCGGGTGTCCGGTTTCCTAGTATAACCATATTTGGAAACGTCTTGAAGTCCTCTACACTTTTTCACAACTTTGTCGCCCTCTAAAAACCGACCCACCGGATAGTATTATAATATTTTTCTCTATAGCAACCCTTGTGTGTGTTGTAATCGTTTTCCCAACACATAATAAAAAGTGGGTAGTATAGGCATTTTTTTTCCATAGATAACTATAGTAGGGTTTTGGTTGTTCTTGTTGTAATTTTGATCGCAAGGATGAGCGATGTCGGATGGAGGATCTGAAAACGGCAATTGGGGTTTTGGCCATTGGATGTTGAAAACTGTTTTGGTCATAACTGTTGACTCGGGTGTCCGTTCTCCTATTATAACCATTTTTGGAAACGTCTTGAAGTCCTCTACATGTCTCACAGCTTCGCCGTACCTCTAAAACTGAACCACCAGATAGTATTATAATATTTTTCTCTATCGCAACCCTCGTGTAACCTTGTAATCGTTTTCCCAACACATAATATGAGTGGGTAGTATAGGCGTTTTTTTTTTCATAGATCACTATAGTAGGGTTTTGCTTGTTCTTGTTGTAATTTTGATCGCAAGGATCAGCGATCTCGGATAGAGGATCTGGAAACGGCGATTGGGGTTTTGGCCATTGGATAGTGAAAACTGTTTTGGCCATAATCATTGACTTCGTGTCCGTTTTCCTAGTATAACCATGTTTCGGAAAGGTCTTGAAGTCCTCTACATGTATCACAGCTTCACCGTACCTCTAAAACTGACCCACCAGATAGTATTATAATATTTTTCTCTATCGCAACCCTTGTGTGATGTTTAATCGTTTTTCCCAACACATAATATAAGTGGGTAGTATAGGCTTTTTTTTTCGTAGATCACTATAGTAGGGTTTTGCTTGTTCTTGTTGTAATTTTGATCGCAACGATGAGCGATGTCGGATGGAGGATGTGGAAACGGCGATTGTGGTTTTGGCCATTGGATGGTGAAAACTATTTTGGCCACAATTGTTGACTCAGGTGACCGTTTTCTTAGTATAACCATGTTTCAGAAACGTCTTGAAGTCCTCTACATGTCTCACATCTTCATCGTCCATCTAAAACTGACCCATCTGATAGTATTATAATATTTTTCTCTATCGCAACCCATGTGTGATGTTGTCATCGTTTTTCCCAACACATAATATGAGTTGGTAGTGTAGGCGTTTTTTTTTCATAGATTGCTATAGCAGGGTTTTACTTGTTCTTATTGTAATTTTGATCGCAAGGATGAGTGATGTCGGATGGAGGATCTGGAAACGGCGATTGGGGTTTTGGCCATTGGATGGTGAAAACTATTTTGGCCATAACTGTTGACTCGGGTGACCGTTTTCCTAGTATAACCATGTTTCAGAAACGTCTTGAAGTCCTCTACATGTTTCACAGCTTCGCCATCCCACTAAAACTGACCCACCGGATAGTATTATAATATTTTTCTCTATCGCAACCCTTGTGTGATGTTGTCATCGTTTTTCCCAACACATAATATGAGTGGGTAGTGTAGGCATTTTTTTTTTTAGATCACTATAGTAGGGTTTTGCTTGTTCTTATTGTAATTTTGATCGCAAGGATGAGCGATGTCGGATGGAGGATCCGAAATGGGTTTTGGCCATTGGATGGTAAAAACTATTTTGGCCATAACTGTTGACTCGGGTGTCCGTTTTCCTAGTATAACCATGTTTCGAAAACGTCTTGAAGTCCTCTACATGTCTCATAGCTTCGTCGTCCCTTTAAAACTGACCCACCGGATAGTATTATAATATTTTCTCTATCGCAACCCTTGTGTGACGTTGTAATCGTTTTTCCCAACACATAATATGAGTGGGTAGTATAGGCGTTTTTTTTTTAATAGATCACTATAGTAGGGTTTTGCTTGTTCTTGTTGTAATTTTGATCGAAAGGATGAAATGTCGGATGGAGGATCTGGAAACGGCGATTGGGGTTTTGGCCATTGGATGGTGAAAACTATTTTGGTCATAACTGTTGACTCGGGTGTCCGTTTTCCTAGTATAACCATGTTTTGGAAACGTCTTGAAGTCCTCTACATGTTTCACAGCTTTGTCGCCCTCTAAAACTGACCCACCGGATAGTATTATAATATTTTTCTCTATCGCAACCCTTGTGTGATGTTGTAATCGTTTTTCCCAACACATAATATGAGTGGGTAGTATAGGCATTTTTTTTCCATAAATAACTATAGTAGGGTTTTGCTTGTTCTTGTTGTAATTTTGATCTCAAGGATGAGCGATGTCGGATGGAGGATCTGAAAGCGCGATTGGGGTTTTGGCCATTGGATGTTGAAAACTTGTTTTGTCATAATCTGTTGACTCGGTGTCCGTTTTCCTAGTATAACCATTTTTGGAAACGCCTTGAAGTCCTCTACATGTCTCACAAATTTATACCTCTAAAAACCGAACCACCGATAGTATTATAATATTTTTCTCTCGCAACCCTTGTGTAACCTTGTAATCGTTTTTTCCCAACACATAATATGAGTGGGTAGTATAGGCGTTTTTTTTTTCATAGATCACTATAGTAGGGTTTTTGCTTGTTCTTATTGTAATTTTGATCGCAAGGATGAGCTATGTCGGATGGAGGATCTGGAAACGGCGATTTGGGTTTTGGCTATTCGATGGTAAAAACAATTTTGGCCATAACTGTTGACTCGGGTGTCCATTTTCCAAGTATAACCATGTTTCGGAAACGTCTTGAAGTCCTCTACATGTCTCATAGCTTCGTCGTCCCTTTAAAAATGACCCACCGGATAGTATTATAATATTTTCTCTATCACAACCCTTGTGTGACGTTGTAATCGTTTTTCCCAACACATAATATGAGTGGGTAGTATAGGCGTTTTTTTTTCATAGATCACTATAGTAGGGTTTTACTTGTTCTTGTTGTAATTTTAATCGAAAGGATGAGCGATGTCGGATGGAGGATCTGGAAACGGCGATTGCGGTTTTGGCTATTGGATGGTGAAAACTGTTTTGGTCATAACTGTTGACTCGGGTGTCCGGTTTCCTAGTATAACCATATTTCGGAAACGTCTTGAAGTCCTCTACACTTTTCACAGCTTTGTCGCCCTCTAAAACTGACCCACCGGATAGTATTATAATATTTTTCTCTATAGCAACCCTTGTGTGTGTTGTAATCGTTTTTCCCAACACATAATAGGAGTGGGTAGTATAGGCATTTTTTTTCCATAGATAACTATAGTAGGGTTTTGGTTGTTCTTGTTGTAATTTTGATCGCAAGGATGAGCGATGTCGGATGGAGGATCTGAAAACGGCAATTGGGGTTTTGGCCATTGGATGTTGAAAACTGTTTTGGTCATAACTGTTGACTCGGGTGTCCGTTCTCCTATTATAACCATTTTTGGAAACGTCTTGAAGTCCTCTACATGTCTCACAGCTTCATCGCACCTCTAAAACCTAACCACCGGATAGTATTATAATATTTTTCTCTATCGCAACCCTTTGTAACCTTTGTAATCGTTTTCCCAACACATAATATGAGTGGGTAGTATAGGCGTTTTTTTTTCATAGATCACTATAGTAGGGTTTTTGCTTGTTCTTGTTGTAATTTTGATCGCAAGGATCGAAATCTCGGATGGAGGATCCGAAACGGCGATTGGGGTTTTGGCCATTGGATGGTGAAAACTATTTTGGCCATAATTGTTGACTTCAAGATCCGTTTTCCTAGTATAACCATGTTTCGGAAACGTCTTGAAGTCCTCTACATGTTTCACAGCTTCAATTGCACCTCTAAAACTGACCCACCAGATAGTATTATAATATTTTTCTCTATCGCAACCCTTGTGTGATGTTTAATCGTTTTTTCCCAACACATAATATAAGTGGGTAGTATAGGCTTTTTTTTCATAGATCACTATAGTAGGGTTTTGCTTGTTCTTGTTGTAATTTTGATCGCAACGATGAGCGATGTCGGATGGAGGATGTGGAAACGGCGATTGTGGTTTTGGCCATTGGATGGTGAAAACTATTTTGGCCACAATTGTTGACTCAGGTGACCGTTTTCTTAGTATAACCATGTTTCAGAAACGTCTTGAAGTCCTCTACATGTCTCATCTTCATCGTCCCATCTAAAACTGACCCATCTGATAGTATTATAATATTTTTCTCTATCGCAACCCATGTGTGATGTTGTCATCGTTTTTCCCAACACATAATATGAGTTGGTAGTGTAGGCGTTTTTTTTTCATAGATTGCTATAGCAGGGTTTTACTTGTTCTTATTGTAATTTTGATCGCAAGGATGAGTGATGTCGGATGGAGGATCTGGAAACGGCGATTGGAGTTTTGGCCATTGGATGGTGAAAACTATTTTGGCCATAACTGTTGACTCGGGTGACCGTTTTCCTAGTATAACCATGTTTCAGAAACGTCTTGAAGTCCTCTACATGTTTCACAGCTTCGCCATCCCACTAAAACTGACCCACCGGATAGTATTATAATATTTTTCTCTATCGCAACCCTTGTGTGATGTTGTCATCATTTTTCCCAACACATAATATGAGTGGGTAGTGTAGGCGTTTTTTTTCATAGATCACTATAGTAGGGTTTTTGCTTGTTCTTATTGTAATTTTGATCGCAAGGATGAGCTATGTCGGATGGAGGATCTGGAAACGGCGATTTGGGTTTTGGCTATTGGATGGTAAAAACAATTTTGGCCATAACTGTTGACTCGGGTGTCCGTTTTCCAAGTATAACCATGTTTCGGAAACGTCTTGAAGTCCTCTACATGTCTCATAGCTTCGTCGTCCCTTTAAAAATGACCCACCGGATAGTATTATAATATTTTCTCTATCACAACCCTTGTGTGACGTTGTAATCGTTTTTCCCAACACATAATATGAGTGGGTAGTATAGGCGTTTTTTTTCATAGATCACTATAGTAGGGTTTTACTTGTTCTTGTTGTAATTTTAATCGAAAGGATGAGCGATGTCGGATGGAGGATCTGGAAACGGCGATTGGGGTTTTGGCCATTGGATGGTGAAAACTGTTTTGGTCATAACTGTTGACTCGGGTGTCCGTTTTCCAAGTATAACCATGTTTCGGAAACGTCTTGAAGTCCTCTACATGTCTCACAGCTTCACCGTCCCTTTAAAACTTACCCACCAGATAGTATTATAATATTTTTCTCTATCGCAACCCTTGTGTGATGTTGTAATCGTTTTTCCCAACACATAATATGAGTGGGTAGTATAGGCATTTTTTTTTCGTAGATCACTATAGTAGGGTTTTGCTTGTTCTTGTTGTAATTTTGATCGCAAGGATGAGCGATGTCGGATGGAGGATCTGGAAATGGCGATTGGATAGTGAAAACTATTTTGGCCATAACTGTTGACTCGGGTGACCGTTTTCCTAGTATAACCATGTTTCAGAAACGTCTTGAAGTCCTCTACATGTCTCACAGCTTCGCCGTCCCTCTAAAATTGACCCATCAGATAGTATTATAATATTTTTCTTTATCGCAACCCTTGTGTGATGTTGTCATCGTTTTTCCCACACATAATATGAGTGGGTAGTGTAGGCGTTTTTTTTCATAGATCACTATAGTAGGGTTTTGCTTGTTCTTATTGTAATTTTGATCGCAAGGATGAGCTATGTCGGATGGAGGATCTGGAAACGGCGATTGGGGTTTTGGCCATTGGATGGTGAAAACTGTTTTGGTCATAACTGTTGACTCGGGTGTCCGTTTTCCAAGTATAACCATGTTTCAGAAATGCCTTGAAGTCCTCTACATGTCTCACAGCTTCGCCGTCCCTCTAAAACTGACCCATCAGATAGTATTATAATATTTTTCTCTATCGCAACCCTTGTGTGATGTTGTCATCGTTTTTCCCAACACATAATATGAGTGGGTAGTGTAGGCGTTTTTTTTCATAGATCACTATAGTAGGGTTTTGCTTGTTCTTATTGTAATTTTGATCGCAAGGATGAGCGATGTCGGATGGAGGATCTGGAAACGGCGATTTGGGTTTTGGCCATTGGATGGTGAAAACTATTTTGGCCATAATTGTTGACTCGGGTGTCCGTTTTCCTAGTATAACCATGTTTCGAAAACGTCTTGAAGTCCTCTACATGTCTCATAGCTTCGTCGTCCCTTTAAAACTGACCCACCGGATAGTATTATAATATTTTCTCTATCGCAACCCTTGTGTGACGTTGTAATCGTTTTTCCCAACACATAATATGAGTGGGTAGTATAGGCATTTTTTTCATAGATCACTATAGTAGGGTTTTGCTTGTTCTTGTTGTAATTTTGATCGAAAGGATGAGCGATGTCGGATGGAGGATCTGGAAACGGCGATTGGGGTTTTGGCAATTGGATGGTGAAAACTATTTTGGTCATAACTGTTGACTCGGGTGTCCGTTTTCCTAGTATAACCATGTTTCGAAACGTCTTGAAGTCCACTACACTTTTCATAGCTTTTTCGCCCTCTAAAACTGACCCACCGGATAGTATTATAATATTTTTCTCTATAGCAACCCTTGTGTGTCTCGCACTAGGAGTTTCAACTCCAAGTGCGAGCACAAAAAAGTCTTGCACTAAAGAGTTTCAACTCCAAGTGCGAGCACAGAAAGGTCTCGCACTAAAGAGTTTCAACTCAAAGTGCGAGCACATAAAAGTCTCGCACCAGAGAGTTTCAACTCCAAGTGCCAGCACAAAAAAGTCTCGCACTAAAGAGTTTCAACTCAAAGTGCGAGCACAGAAAAGTATCGCACCAAAGAGTTTCAACTCCAAGTCTTGAAGCACGTAAAAGTCTCAAGACTAAAGAGTTTTAACTCACGGTCGAAAGACAGATAAGTCTCGCACTAAAGAGTTTCAACTCTAAGTGCGAGCGTCAACCAGAACTCTCGACGAGCTCAAATCTTGGCGGGTAGCGACCTTGGATGTATAAACTCCGGACTTGGGGGCATGAAGGAGAATCGAACCCGCAAAGATATGTCAAACTTAATACCAACAATGCAACCTCAAGTACAAAGAGTTGACAAATCCTAATTCAAAGAAGAGATCAAGACCGACCTCCGAATGAAGTCGGAGTCCGCTCTTGGGGGCAATTGTTGTAACATGAATAATCTCTCCACACAGATAAGGTACGAAGCTGACAAGTCGATCACCAGCAACCAGATGAAGTGACTTGAGGTTGAGGCGCTATGAGCCATAAGCCGCAGGTCGTAGGAATCACATAGGCTACCCAAGGTCGGAGGCTACTTGGAACGTTACGCAAGTCGCTGGGCGACGTGGAAGAAAGGGAAGGCCACTTGGCGACCTGGAAGGTCGCACAAGTCGGGGGCAACTCGGTCTCAAGGTCGAAAGGAGGATAAATATGGCAAGGATACGGGGAGTTAATGGTTCGGATTTTGCGGACCGTAATCAGGGCAAGTGTATCCGGATGTGCGACTTGAGGGACAAGCAAGGGAACCCTAGGTCGGCCCATGGAACGAAGCCCATTAAGATTGTAACCCTAATTCTTTGTCTATAAATATAACTTGTATTACACATTGTAAGGGATCGAATTCTTCACACATTAGAATCCTAGACAGAAATTATAGTGCAAGATACCTGGCTTGGAGCCCCCAGACGTAGTCTTATTCAATAGACGAACTGGGTAACCAAACTTCATGTTTTTACTTTTTTTGATCATCTGCTTAATGATTGTTTATTATTTGTTGGCCGGTGAACATAAACCAGGTACAACAGTATGATACACTCTCTCAGTTCTTGATAGACAGTGGTTTCACTAAAGGAATAGTGGACAGAACCTTATTCAGAATAGAAGATGGAGAAGATATTCTGATGGTTCAGATTTATGTGGACGACATCATCTTCGGATCTCCCAACAAGAGTTTATGTGATAAATTCAGCAAGCTGATGCAAGGGAAGTTCGAGATGTCCATGATCGGCCAGATGAGTTACTTTCTGGGTTTACAAGTTAAGCAAAGTACAGAAGGGATATTCATCTGCCAGGCGAAGTACACTAGGAGTTTATTGGCTAAGTTTGGAGTTCAAAACTATAAGGAAGCCAGAATTCCTATGATGACTGGATTCAAGATGGATCCAGATGAGAATGGTCAGAAAACTAATCAGAAAGAATATAGGGCTCTCATTGGATCTTTACTATACCTGACTGCCAGCAGACCAGATATCACTTTTGCAGTAGGTGTATGTGACAGATTTCAGGCAAATCCAATGCAAAGCCACCTGGAAGCAGCTAAGCGGATTCTTAAGTATCTGGAGGGGACAGTAAACATTAGTTTATTTTACCAATCAGATGATAATTTAGAGCTTAGTGGGTATTCTGATTCTGATTATGGAGGTTGCAGAATTTACAGGAAGTCAACCTCAGGTACATGTCAGTTTTTAGGTAGTAAACTGATCTCTTGGTTTTCAAAGAAGCAGACATCAGTTGCGACATCTACTACTGAAGCAGAATATATGGCTACAGGAAGCTGTTGTTCCCAACTGCTCTGGCTAAGTCACCAGCTGAAGGATTACAACATTGTAGCTAAGAACGTACCTATATTCGGTGACAGTAATAGTGTTATTGCAATCACTCAGAATCCTGTTCTACATACAAGATGCAAGCATGTGGATGTCAGACACCATTTTATAAGAGATCATGTTGAAAAGAAGAATATCAGAATGGAAAAGATCCATACTGATAAACAGAAAGCTGATATTTTAACCAAGCCACTAGCTGAGATCAGATTCAGAGAATTATGCAATGAGCTAGGGCTTCTGGATCTCGGAGAAAGTGCACCAGAAATGTTTGGTGGACTAGTCTCCAGAACCAGTTGGTTAAGAGACTAACCAGGTTAAGAGGAATCAGTTGAGTTATATATCACAACTGATCAGAAGATCAGTCAAGGAACTGATAAGAGAATGCTTTATCAGTTCAGACAAGGAACTGATCATATTAAGGCATTTCAGATTAAAGGAACTGATCAGTTTGGTTGTTTTATACTTTGTAAGTCGATTAAGCTATGTTCAACAAGCAAGTTGTATAAGATTAAGGCTACAAATCGCATAAGAAAGTAGAAACAACACAACAATGAAATAATATAACTTTTCATTGATAAAGACCCGGAGGTCAGATTTACATTACAAGTTACAAGTGCAAAAGGACCCGGAGGTCATTACATAAACCATAAACCGTAAACCCTAAGCCTAACCATAGAAGGGGGGGAGAGGCTTTAAAGATTTTAGAGCCCGATGCTCCCATTTTCCCCTACTTAACCCTAAAATGGGTGTGAGAGGCTTTGAAATAATCCTAAGCCACCCTCAGAGCTTCGGAGTGAGGAGCGAGAGCGGCCTTAAAGGATTTCTAAACCAAGAGCCCCTAGTCCTAAAATCAATGGGCTCTCAAGCTGTTAAATGGGACACAAGTGCAAAAGATGTGGTCCAAAGACCACATGGCCACAAGTGTCACATGCAAATATTGAGTTTGATATACGATGATCAGCTGTTATCTGATCAAGATCGAATACCAAACTCATGTGTTTGTATCAGACTGAGTCTGCTGATGTTAATTCCATCATCTCGATAGGCACACAAGGTGTATACGGTTTGGAGAAGTGTCTTCTCATTTGCGAGAGCAGATCCGCCGCCTCGGTGGTAGAGAAGCTTGGCAATAATCGTATGTGTAATCTTCGATGACGACGAAAGCAATAATAAGGGACACACAGGGTTGATTTGAGAAGCTAAAATCATTTGAAAAGGGTTAAAGGTTTTTGCCAGAAGTTTCACCGGAAATAAGGGTTCATCGGAAAACATGGAGTATAAGCTAAATAAAGAAGATGAATGGTTTATGTTGTGTTGTTTGCCTTAAACCTCAGATCTATTTTTAGAAGAAAAGCAGGGGTATAGGTGCAAATTTAATTTCTCAAGACCCTTAAGAGAAATTTGCACCGCAAGGACAACGCGTAGGAAACACGCGACTGATGATTGGATAAGCTTACAGCGATTGATATCCCAAAGTATCCAGACTATTATTACGAATGTCAAATCGTGCCGACTTGGGGAATCGAGATGAATCTCCGATTTTCCAAGCTAAGTTTTGACGGTAACACTTATTCCAAGAATTGACTTGTCTGAGCAGAATCAGATTAGGTCAACTGAAATCTGATTAGATAAGAGACTAATCAGATGAGGAAGATCAGTTGAGTATGATACCTCAACAAATCAGATAAATCAGTCAATAAGTAATCAGAGATAACAGTTGAAGGGGGAACTTCAACTGATCAGGAAGGATCAGAAAAGGGAATATCAGACGCAAAGTGGAACAGATCAGTTAAAAGGGACAGTTGGGAAATTATAAGGATTAGGCAGGAAACTAAGATCAACAAGTGGTACAGACAGACTTCAGGTGGTATTGACAGATTACAATATCAGTCAACCAGATACGCATTTCTATTTCCTTGATTACTGTTTACATATCTGAAATTATCTGATAATATTTGTCTTTACCATACACATACTTTTGTGACGCATACCCTGCAAATTATTTAATGCGGACGTGGGGTATATGTATTAAATGCTACTAAATGTGGTTTTAAATCCAAAAGGTAATCGTGCGTGCATATCCTGACCACACAATCAAAACTGCTCAATCTGGATAGTTTATCCTTTTCAAACGTTTAATCTTCTAGTCTCGTTTTTCCCTCCTTCCTTTTTATAAGCTTCATCAAAACCCTACCAGAGTACTTTTCTCAAAATTCTTACGATTTATTTTTTTGCAAACTCACAATTATCTTTCTACGATTCAAAGTGTTTCTTACGATTCAACCTATTTCCAAATCGAAAAGCAGAATCTGGTAATTTCTGGTTATTTGATGAATTACTTTCCTAAAATCCATTGATCATATAGATTACTTCTATTTATGTTATCCTGGGTTATGCCTTATCATTTCTTGATATCCGTATGTATTCATCGATTACTAGGTCTGATAATCAATATATGATATCTTTATGGTTATGCACAAATTTTAATCGAGTCTATCTTGTTGTAGATGACCACTCATGGAATGGGCAAAATTATGTGTAACTATGCGGATTTGGCAACCAAAATTGTTGAAGACAAATTTGTAAAGTTTGGTGTTACACGGGATCCGGAATTAATGGAGGTGGAACAAATTCTGAGGAAGGGCGGTCTCGAAAAATACTGTGCTGCTCACTGCAATCCAGTAATGTAGTATGAAGCACTGGAATTCTTGAGGAATTTGAAGGTTGACGAGGAGAATCCTGGACACGAACTGATATCTTCAGTAAATGGAGAGGAGATCAGACTTACAAATGATGATATATCTCGACTGTTCAACCTAGCCAAAGGAAAAATCTCTCCTGCTCACTACAGGGAGAATGAAGACGAACTGATCAAGAATGAACTCTTCAGAGAGGCTGATAAACACCAGACCGTAAGCTTTGTCAGGCCTATGTTGAAAAGAAAATACCGTCTTTTGTTTGACATGCTGTCAAAAACAATTATGGGTATCTCGTTCAGCCCAGATGGATTAACAGCTGTAAAAATGTATAGTATGGCTGCTATTATCGATGAAGCCAAAAATATTAATTGGCATGGTTTTCTAAAGGCTATTTTGCTCCAAGAACATGACAAATTTGGAGTTAGTGAACAAAGACAAGTCTATCTGAAGATGAGAATCAGCAATCTCAACAAGGTTGCAGTCATTCTGAAGGACAAAATACCACATGCTGAATGGGATCAGAACGGACTGTAGTCCTACAAGGCTTTTCTCTCTAACACATCTGTCATCTATGGGCCATCAGATGATGATATGCGGCCCACCCCCCCTAAGACTAAGAAAGGGAAAAACAAGGAGGCAGCTACGTCTGCAACTGATGCTTCTCAAAAGAAGAAGAAAAAACTGGTAAAGGCTCAGGAGAAGAGGCCAAAGAAGGTAAAACAGGCCGTCATGACTCTTTTTCTGGAAGACGAGTCAGATGAAGAAGGAGTGCCAGATCAACCTGATGCGCAGCAGAGATCTGCCGAAACATCAGATAGGCAGGCTTCTCAAGTTGAGAGCTCGTCAGAACAATCTGAGGGAATAGCAAGGGATGAACGATCTCCTTCACCTCAATCTCGCGCTGATTCACCACTCAGACTTCTAGCTGTTGAGCATATCTCTCCTTCTCCTTCACCTGCTCGTGAACCTAAAAGTTCACCTGTTCGCGAACCAGTAAGATCACCTGCTGCAGAACCAGACGCACGAGCTGCTACAACAGAACCTCTGCAGATTCAGCCAATCAGCCAACATCCAGCTACTCAGACGCCACCAGAACCCTCTACATCTCATCAACCAGAACCTGGTCGATCTGAACAGTTGATTCCTGTGTCCAGATCATCCAAGACCATCATCGGGAAAATGGTCAGAATGAGAATTGAACACAAAATTGATGAGTTGTATCCGGAGTTGGAAGCCCATCCTGTTATTCGGGAAGAAGTAATGGAGATCCTCACCTGGAAAGATCTCCGTTTGAAGAACTTCTCAGATTTCATGATCATTATTGAACAGATGGGAGGTGCTGATGCATTCGCAGACTTTGATTTCGACATGAAGAAATCTGCTCAGGTAGGATCACCAGCTGAACTGATAACTGCTGAAGTGATCAAAGCTCTGATCTACAGAAAGCTGGGAATAATTGAACAAGTTGAACTGGAGACTGCTGAAGAAACTCCTAAGGAAGATGATCCTAAGAAAGATGATCCTATGAAGGATGTGGGAGTTGCCGATGATAGTGGAACTGGTGCTATAGTTCACGACCAGCCACTGGAGGCGCAAACAATTGGAAATAATCAGGTGATGCAAAATATTCCTGCAACACACATCACCACTGGTCAACTTAAGGAGATCAGATCTTGTCTTACAGATCTTCTGAAAGAAGAAGTTGAGGGAGTGTTGGCTAATGAACTTAGCAATACAATAGCTGATCAGAGGCAGATTGTCCTCAAAGAAATAACGGATCAATGGGAATTGGCTATTTCCCAATTGAAGTAATCAAAGACCAGTTCTCTCAAACCGTGACCAACCTGACTGCTGAATTTAAGAAGACAGTTGACGACAAGTTAGTTCAGGTTGATCAACAACAATTTTCTCTGCTGATGGTCACAGAAAAGCTTGAAATGACTGAAGAAAAACTTGATAAACTCATTCTTACCCTCTCTACTGCCGTTGAATCTATCAAGACTGGGCTGATCTCAAAGATTTAAAATCTATCTACTCAAGCTCAAGGTTTATTTGTTGAAGATCTTAACAAGGCCATATCAGTCAGCTTTGGATCTCTGACTTCCCACCTCAATTCTCTTTTTGATCAAACCAAAAAGGGGGAAGGACAGGTTGAGAAACCAACCGACTTTTATCGTAACAACAGTAAGAACCGATTCGACATAAATGAATCCTATGGCTAGAGACTAGACCATCTGGATCTGCTTTGCTAATGAAGTTTAAGGGAAGATGGAGAAGTCAAAAACGAAAAAGTTAGGCTTGGTCTTTGGGACATCAAAACTTGTACCAGCCACTCAGACTAAGACAGTCACGAGAACACAGCTAGCCAGATACAGGACGATAAGGAACTGGAAAATGAGGCCATAATAATCAATATGAGCATAGCTCGTCAAGAGTATGACGTGATGGACTACTCGAAGAAGGCAGATGGATCATTTGACAGACTGACATTTCAAAGGTTCTATTTTGACATCCTGAACAAAGCACGCATAACTGATCCTCGGCAGATCAATGATGTCAAATGGAAGCTATACCGGATATTCAACGTTCCTCAGGATCAACGAGAGATGCCATAGGGATATAAGCCAAGAGATTAAAGATCAGAAGACTGTTTAGGATCAGCTGAATTTAAACCCAAATTTTTCTGATGTAATATGTAATCGATAAATCTGATGAATGAAAAGTTTATTCTTTTTCTGATCCTAAGACAAACTCATTGTCTTCTGATTGTGTGTTCTTTACTATTTTATATTTATCAACTGTGTTGGTTTCTCAAGTGTTTTGGTTTCATCAAAAATGGGGAAATTGTTGGGAAATTTAGAGTTTTGATGAAAGTTCCAAAACAAATGTAATAGGACCCATCGGAGACTGTTAGGCGGTATCGATATTTTTAATACCAGTTATAAGATGACCAGTTGATAATTATTGTATAGAACAACTGATGTATAAGATAGGTCACATATTGAGGGGGAACTCAATATGTATAGGTCAGATCAGAAGAACAAAAGATCAGCTGAAGTCCGACAGGCCAGAAGGCAAGGGAAGGACAGAAGACTAGACGATCTTATAAAGTCAGATAATCAGGTGAAGTCATGAAGCTCAAATTCAGAAGACCTGAAGATCAGATGACTACCAAAAGATCAGACCAGAAGACCTACATCAGTCGAGTCTGCTAGTTGAGCTATGACAACTGGCACCAAAAGACTCTATCGAGTGAGTAGATCGATCGGTTAATCGATCGTGTCACCACACCATATTCTAAATTAAATCGATGTTTCACCAAGTCATACGTTGTTGATCTGAACAAGAAGAATGTCAACTTTAGTTGGTAGAACAAACACTGAAAAAGTGCTCTTGTTAACCAATAAGAACAAGACACGTATGACCTGAGCTAACACTGCGGATTTCAGCACTGCATAGTCAAACGGCTAGAAAAATGACATACACGCTTCCGGCCATGCCTTTCCTGGAAGCACGTCACATCAAATCCTGCAAACCTACCAAATATAGCCGAAAATTCAAATTGCTCTCCAACGACTCTTTGATTTCAAGGTCTATAAATATGGGATTACTCTTCAGAGTGAAGACACAGTAATTATCAAGAAGCTCATACTATAGCAAAATTTCCGCACGAAGAACACAACCTTGAAGATTATTTTCTAAGTGTTCATCCCATAGTTCTTAGCACAGAAATCTTATCCTCTAGTTGTTAGGCTACTTAAATACTAGGATAGATTTCAAAGTTGGAACAAACAACAAATCTTACCCAAAACCCAAAGTTAGGATAAGTTTGTTTAGCAAGATTTCAGACTAGGGTTTCTAGTTCTGATTTCTGGGATCGATTGAGTGAGAGCTCTATAAATATCTGTTGGTGTAATGTGTTGGACTAACTCAATAATATAAGTCCAGTTGGTTAAGTTGGTGCCCCTTGTGATAGGGAAGAGTGGACGTATGACTAGTTGTTCGAACCACTATAAATCTTTTGTGCATTTACCTGTTTGATTAACTGCTTTACACTATTACACACAACTTGATTAAATCTGCATACATATTCTAAATTAGGATCGGCTAGCACCAAGTTACTGATCTGATCAGATTGACTCCATAGTCATCTGATTGAAAACAGCTTCGGAATTTGATTTGTTATAAACTGGTTTTTCACACGGGTTTAAACTAGCTTCCGTACAATCAGTTAAACTGATAGACATCGAATCGATTCGCCTTTCCAAAATAGTAGCGATAGAAGTTGATATCACCAAACCGATTCACTTGCACTCGATCGACAACCGCAATCACACTGATCTGCGACGAAAAAAATTTTTTAAGTCTATTCACCCTTCCCCTCTAGACTTCTGCCCTCACGAAACCCGTTCGGGACCTACAATACCTATACTACCAACACATATTATCTATTGAGAAAAACAATTAAACAATCAAACAAAAGTGAGTTGCGATAGAGAAAAATATTATAATACAATCCGGTAGAAGCTGTGAGACATGTAGAAGACTTAAAGATGTTTCGAAATATTGTTATAATAGGAAAACGGACACTCGAGTCAAAAGTTATGGCCAAAACAGTTTTCACCATCCAATGGCCAAAATCCCAATCGCCATTTCCAGATCCTCCATCCGACAATACTCATCCTTGCGATCACAATTACAACAAGAACAAGCAAAAACCCTACTACAGTGACCTATGAAAAAAATGTCTGACTACCCACACATATTATCTGTTGGGAAAAACGATTACAAAATCATACAAGGATTGCGATAGAGAAAAATATTATAATACAATCTGGTGGGTCAGTTTTAGAGGGACAACAAAGCTGTGAGACATGTAGAGGACTTCAAGACGTTTCCGAAACATGGTTATAAAAGGAAAACGGACAGTCGAGTCAAAAGTTATGGCCAAAACAGTTTTCACCATCCAATGGCCAAAACTCCAATTGCCGTTTCCAGATCCTCCATCCAACATCGCTCATCCTTGCGATCAAAATTACAACAAGAACAAGCAAAACCCTACTACAGTTATCTATGAAAAAAATGCCTTTACTACCCACACATATTATCTGTTGGGAAAAAGATCAAAAATCACACAAGGGTTGCGATAGAGAAAATATTATAATACTATCTGTTGGGTCAGTTTTAGAGGGACGACGAAGTAGTTAGACAAGTATAGGACTTAGAGACATTTCCGAAACATGGTTATAATAGGAAAATGGACACCCGAGTCCAAAGTTATGGCCAAAATAGTTTTCACCATCTAATGGCCGCAATCGATGTTTTCAGATCCTCCATCAGACATCGCTCATCCTTGTGATCAAAATTACAACAAGAACAAGCAAAAACCTACTATAGTGATCTATGAAAAAAAAATTCCTATACTACCCACACATATTATCTGTTGGGAAAACCATTACAACATCACACAAGGGTTGCGATAGAGAAAAATATTATAATACTATCTGGTGGTTCAGTTTTGTAGGGACGGCATAGCTGTGAGACATGTAGAGGACTTCAAGACGCTTCCGAAACAAGTTTATATTAGGAAAACGGACACCCGAGTCAAAAGTTATGGCAAAAATAGTTTTCACCATCTAATGGCCAAAACCCCAATCGACATTTCCAGATCCTCCATCCGACATCGCTCATCCTTGCGATCAAAATTATAACAAGAACAAGCAAAACCCTACTACAGTGATCTATGAAAAAAAAATTCCTATACTACCAACACATATTATCTGTTGGGAAAAATGATTACAACATCACACAAGGGTTGCGATAGAGAAAAATATATTAATACTATCCGTTCGGTTAGTTTTAGAGGTACGACGAAGTTGTGAGGCATGTAGAGGACTTCAAGACGTTTCCGAAACATGGTTATACTAGGAAAATGGACACCCGAGTCAAAAGTTATGGCCAAAATAGTTTTCACCATCCAATGGCCAAAACCCCAATCGAGGTTTTCAGATCCTACATCCGACATGGCTCATCCTTGCGATCACAATTACAAAAGAACAAGCAAAACCCTACTACAGTGATCTATGAAAAAAAATGCCTATACTACCCACACATATTATCTGTTGGGAAAAACGATTACAAAATCACACAAGGATTGCGATAGAGAAAAATATTATAATACAATCCGGTGGGTCAGTTTTAGAGGGACGACGAAGGAGTGAGACATGTAGAGGACTTCAACACGTTTCCGAAATATGGTTATAAAAGGATAACGGACACCCGAATCAAACGCTATGGCCAAAACAGTTTTCACCATCCAATGGCAAAAATCCCAATCGACGTTTCTAGGTCCTCCATCCGACATCGCTCATCCTTGTGATCAAAATTACAACAAGAACAAGCAACACACTACTACAGTGATCTATGAAAAAAAAAATTCCTATACTACCCACACTCATTATCTGTTGGGAAAAATGATTACAACATCACACAAGGGTTGCAAAAGAGAAAAATATTATAATACTATCCGGTGGCTCAGTTTTAGGGACGGCGAAGCTGTAAGACATGTAGAGGACTTCAAAACGTTTCCGAATCATGGTTATAAAAGGAAAACGGACACCCGAGTCAAAAGTTATGGCCAAAATAGTTTTCACCATCCAATGGCCAAAACCCCAATCGCCATTTCCAGATCCTCCATCCGACATCGCTCATCCTTGCAATCACAATTACAACAAGAACAAGCAAAACCCTACTACAGTGATCTATGAAAAAAATATGCTTATACTACCCACACATATTATCTGTTGGGAAAAATGATTACAAAATCACACAAGGAGACATGTAGAGGAGAAAAAACATATTATAAAAGGATAACAACACCCGACGGTGTTATGGCCAAACAGGTTTTTAGAAAAAATCCCCAATCGACGTTTCTTGATCCTCCATCCGACTTTGAGACATGTAACAGGACTTCAAGAAAATTTTTACTAAACATGGTTATAAAAATGATAACAACATCACACAAGGGTTGCGATAAAAAATTATAATGCTATCCAATTGGGTCAATTTTAGAGGGACGGCGGTTGTGAGACATCTACCATCCAATGGAAAAAATCCCAATCGACGTTATGGCTTGATCCTCCATCCAATGGAAAAAATCCCAATCGACGTTTCTTGATCCTCCATCCGACATCGCTCATCCTTGTGATCAAAATTACAACAAGAACAAGCAAAACCCTACTACAGTGATCTACGTAAAAAAATTCCTATACTACCCACACATATTATCTGTTGGGAAAAATGATTACAACATCACACAAGGGTTGCGATAGAGAAAAATATTATAATGCTATCCAGTGGGTCAATTTTAGAGGGACGGCGAAGCTGTGAGACATCTAGAGGGCTTAATGACGTTTCCGAAATATGGTTATAAAAGGAAAACGGACACCCGAGTCAAAAGTTATGGCCAAAACAGTTTTCACCATCCCATTACCAAAACCCCTATAGTCGTTTCCAGATCCTCCATCCGACATCGCTCATCCTTGCGATCAAAATTACAACAAGAACAAGCAAAACCCTACTACAGTGATCTATGAAAAAAAAATTCCTATACTACCCACACATATTATCTGTTGGGAAAAACGATTACAACATCACACAAGGGTTGCGATAGAGAAAAATATTATAATACTATCTGGTGGGTCAGTTTTAGAGGGATGACGAAGCTGTGAGACATGTAGAGGACTTCAAGACATTTCCGAAACATGGTTATAAAAGGAAAACGGACACCCGAGTCAAAAGTTATGGCCAAAACCCCAATTGTTATTTCCAGATTCTCCATCAAACATCTCTCATCCTTGCGATCAAAATTACAACAAGAACAAGCAAAACCCTACTATAGTTATGGCCATAAAAAAATCCTATACTACTCACACATATTATCTGTTGGGAAAAATGATTACAAAATCACACAAGGGTTGCGATAGAGAAAAATATTATAATATTATCCAGTGGGTCAGTTTTAGAGGGACGACGAAGGTTTGAGACATGTTGAGGACTTCAAGACGTTTCCAAAACATGGTTATAAAAGAAAAATGGACACCCTAGTCAAAAGTTATGGCCATAACAGTTTCCACCATCCAATGGCCAAAACCCCAATCGTCGTTTCCAGATCCTTCATCCGACATCGCTCATCCTTGCGATCAAAATTACAAAATGAACAAGCAAAACCGTACTGTAGTGATCTAAGAAATAAAAATACCTATACTACCCACACATATTATTTGTTGGGAAAAATGATTACAAAATCACACAAGGGTTGTGATAGAGAAAAATTTTATAATACTATCCGGTGGGTAAGTTTTAGAGTGACGGCGAAGCTAAGAGACATGTAGAGGACTTCAAGACGTTTCTGAAACATGGTTATAAAAGGAAAACGAACACCCGAGTCAAAAGTTATGGCCAAAACAGTTTTCACCATCCAATAGTCAAAACCCCAATCGCCGTTTCCAGATCCTCCATCCGACATCGCTCATCCTTGCGATCAAAATTACGACAAGAATAAGCAAAACCCTACTATAGTGATCTATGAAAAAAAATGCCTATACTACCCACACATATTATCTGTTGGGAAAAACGATTACAAAATCACACAAGGGTTGCGATTGAGAAAAATATTTTAATCCTATCCGGTGGTTCAGTTTTAGAGGGACAGCAAAGCTGTGAGACATGTAGAGGACTTCAAGACGTTTCCGAAACATGGTTATATAAGGAAAATAGACACCCGAGTCAAAAGTTATAGCCAAAACAATTTTCACCATTCAATTGCCAAAACCCCAATCGTCGTTACCAGATCCTCCATCCGACATCGCTTATCCTTGCGATCAAATTTACAACAATAACAAGCAAAACCCAACTACAGTGATCTATAAAAAAAATGCCTATACTACCCACACATATTATCTGTTGGGAAAAACGATTACAAAATCACACAAGGGTTGCGATAGAGAAAAATATTATAATACTATCCGGTGGGTCAGTTTTAGAGGAACGGTGAAGGTGTGAGACATGTAGAGGACTTCAAGACGTTTCCGAAACAAGGTTATAATAGGAAAACGAGCACCCGAGTTAAAAGTTATGGCCAAAACAATTTTCACCATCAAATGGCCAAAACCCCAATCAACGTTTCTAGATCCTCCATCCGACATCGCTCATCCTTGCGATCAAAATTACAACAAGAACAAGCAAAACCCTACTATAGTGATCTATGAAAAAAAAATGCCTATACTACCCACACATATTATCTGTTAGGAAAAACGATTACAAAATCACACAAGGGTTGTGATAGAGAAAAATATTATAATACAATCTGGTGGGTAAGTTTTAGAGGGACGACAAAGCTGTGAGACATGTAGAGGACTTCAAGACGTTTCCGAAACATGGTTATAATAGGAAAAGGGACACCCGAGTCAAAAGTTATGGCCAAAACAGTTTTCACCATCCAATGCCCAAAACCCCAATCGACATTTCCATATCCTCCATCCGACATCGCTCATCCTTGCGATCAAAATTACAACAAGAACAAGCAAAACCCTACTACATTTATCTATGAAAAAAAATGCCTATACTACCCACACATATTATCTGTTAGGAAAAACAATTACAAAATCACACAATGGTTGGGAAAGAGAAAAATATTATAATACTATCCTGTGGGTCACTTTTAGAGGGACGGCGAAGCTGTGAGACATGTAGATGACTTCAACACGTTTCCGAAAGATGGTTATAAAAGGAAAATGGACACCCGAGTCAAAAGTTATGGCCAAACCAGTTTTCACCTTCCAATGGCCAAAACCCCAATCGTCGTTTCCAGATCCTCCATCCGACATCGCTCATCCTTGCGATCAAAATTACAACAAGAACAAGCAAAACCCTACTACAGTTATCTATGAAAAAAAATGCCTATACTACCCACACATATTATCTGTTGGGAAAAATAATTACAAAATCACACAAGGGTTGCGAAAGAAAAAAATATTATAATACTATCCGGTGGGTCAGTTTTAGAGGGACGGCGAACCTGTGAGACATGTAGAGGACTTAAAGAAGTTTTCGAAACATGGTTATAATAAGAAAACGGACACCCGAGTCAAACGTTATGGTCAAAACAATTTTCACCATCCAATGGACAAAACCCCAATCGACGTTTCCAGATCCTCCATCCGACATTGCTCATCCTTGCGATCAAAATTACAACATGAACTAGCTAAACCCTACTACAATGATTTATGAAAAAAAGTGCCTATACTACCCACACATATTATCTGTTGGAAAAAACGATTACAAAATCACACAAGGGTTGCGATAGGAAAAAATATTATAATACTATCCGGTGGGTCACTTTTAGAGGGACGACAAAGCTGTGAGACATGTAGAGGACTTCAAGATGTTTCCGAAACATGGTTATAAAAGGAAAACGGACACCCGAGTAAAAAGTTATGGCCGAAATAGTTTTCACCATCCAATGGCCAAAACCCAATCGCCATTTCCAGATTCTCCATCCGACATCGCTCATCCTTGCAATCAAAATTACAACAATAACAAGGAAAAACCTACTACAGTGATCGATGAAAAAAAAATGCCTATACTACCCACACTTATTATCTGTTGGAAAAAATGATTACATAATCACACAAGGGTTGGGATAGAGAAAAATTTTATAGTACTATCCGATGGGTCAGTTTTAGAGGACCTCAAGACATTTCCGAAACATGATTATATAAGGAAAACAGACACCCGAGTCAAAAGTTATAGCCAAAACAGTTTTCACCATCCAATGGCCAAAACCCCAATCGTTGTTTCCAGATCCTCCATCCGACATCGCTCATCCTTGCGATCAAATTTACAACAAGAACAAGAAAACCCCTACTACAGTGATCTATGAAAAAAAAATCATATACTACCCACACATATTATCTGTTGGGAAAAATGATTACAACACCACACAAGGGTTGCGATAGAGAAAAATATTATAACACTATCAGGTGGGTTAGTTTTAGAGAGACGTAAAAGCTATGAGACATGTAGAGGACTTCAATACGTTTCCGAAACATGGTTATAAAAGGAAAACGGACACCCGAGTCAAAAGTTATGGCCAAAACAGTTTTCACCATCCAATTGCCAAAACCCCAATTGCCGTTTCCAGATCCTCCATCCGACATCGCTCATCCTTGCGATCAAAATTACAAAAAGAACAAGCAAAACCCTACTAAAGTTATCTATGAAAAGAAATTCCTATACTACCCACACATATTATTTGTTGGGAAAAACAATTACAAAATCACACAAGGGGTTGCGATAGAGAAAAATATTATAATACTATCCGGTGGGTCAGTTTTAGAGGTACGACAAAGATGCGAGACATGTAGAGGACTTAAAGACGTTTCCGAAACATGGTTATAATAGGAAAACAGACACCCGAGTCAAAAGTAATGGGCAAAACAGTTTTCACCATCCAATTGCCAAAACCCCTATCGCCGTTTCCAGATCTTCCATCCGACATCGCTCATCCTTGCGATTAAAATTACAACAAGAACAAGAAAAACCCTACTATAGTGATCTATGAAAAAAAATTCCTATACTACCCACACATATTATCTGTTGGGAAAAACGAATACAACATCACATATTTTCCTATATAACTCTATTGACTTAATGTATATTAACAGTGGATCAAAAGGTTGCGACATGCTGAACTGAAATAAATAACAATTTGTATAAGCACAAATATATCACAAGGTTCGATCACATGTATCATATTAAAATCTCAAAAAAATATGAACATGCATCAGCCAACATCTCAAAACAGTTTAAATAAGCCACGTGGGGTGGGTCATTATGTAAACACATTCAAGCAAGTTACAAACCTTTAATATCCAGATTAATAGTTGGCTCCCACTTGACCAATATAAAATTGACAGGGACTTCGGGGAAGTATATGCATATCAATTTTATACCTAAGTAATAACCATGATTAAATACATAATTATTACTTTGCTTTGAACGAGCCTCGTGGGGAGGGTCATCGTCGCCACTAATAATAACCCACAATCATCCTTACGGAATTTATTCAAGTGAAATCTATCTTTTGGTCGTCCCGTGGGGGGAATTTCTCCAAAAGAATCCACAAATAAATAAATCATGGAGGTCAAAATTAATTCAATTTTATTATCCGGAATAAAATTGTCAATTAATTGATTAAACATACTTAGTAATTTTCGAAGGTGAGATTTTTCAAAACATTTTCTCATGCATCGCATATTTAAACACAATTTAAATAAGCACAAAATAATGCAAAATATCAAAACAAAAAATTAAACAGATTGGGCACATATATCCAATTGTCATGGTTATTTTTTGTCATGTCTTGATCTCGAGAAATCGTCTTCATAACCTTCATCGTTCGTCTAGAAAAGCTCCCACTTGACCGTCTCGAAAAAAATGCCTCGTCAAGCCACGTCATCGACCAGCTCACGGGTCGAAGTGCACGTCTTGCACTCCCCCGGCCGTGTTGATCCGCGCCCGTGCGCGCTTACCTAAGCGTCCGGCGCACGTCACCTCGGCAGATCACGGCCGGCGCGCCGAGTACCGCCCATACCTGGCCGAGTCCCTTCGCTTCGCGATCTGCCCAATCCAATCCTTCGCTTCGGCAGCCAGCCTCGCCCACGATCATGTATGTGTATACTGCTCACGTCAGTCATCGCGCGGCCCTCCTTTAACGCGTTTATGCGACGATGCCCCACGCCCTGCCAGTTCGGATCTATCCTTTAATTCTTCGTCTCCGCCTCCATTTCCTATCCGGTTACAATTTATTTACAAAAATAAATAAACCTAGATCTAGACTAGTCTATTACATTGATCAAATCAAACAAATCCTAATCTACTCGTGGATTTTCTCACGAGGCAAAACCAATTCGAACGAATCGAATTAATACCACAATTTATATGCATGCATAAATATAAACATTCATTAAATACCATGACAATTGGATACCTGCAAAAAAGATCTAGCAATTCTACTATCCAATTTCAAAGGAAAACGGACACCCGAGTCAAAAGTTATGGCCATAACAGTTTTCACCATTCATTGGCCAAAACCCCAATCGTTGTTTCCAGATCCTTCATCCGACATCGCTCATCCTTGCGATCAAAATTACAAAAAGAACAAGCAAAACCCTACTATAGTGATCTATGAAAGAAAAATGCCTATACTACCCACACATATTATCTGTTGGGAAAAATGATTACAAAATCACACAAGGGTTGCGATAGAGAAAAACTAGAAGGACGCCGATAACGTCCCAAATTCTAGATGGATGGAGGAAACATCCCAAGTTCTGGAGGGACAGCGGTGATGTCCCACATTCTAGAGGGACGACGACAACGTCCCAAGATCATGAGGGACGGCGCTAATGTCCTATGCACTTTCCCAAGTTCTGGAGGGACGACGGCAACATCCCAAGTTCTGGAGGGACGGCTGCAACGTCCCACGTTCTGGAGGGACGACGGAAACGTCCCAAGTTCTGGAGGGACAGCGGCAACGTTCTGGAGGAACGGCGGTTGCAAAGTCCCGTGCACTGTCTTAAGTTCTGGAGGGACGGCGGCAACGTCCCAAGTTCAGGAGGGGCGGCGACAATGTTCTAGAGGGACGATGGCAACTTCCCAAGTTCTGGAGGGATGACGGTAACGTCCCATGCACTGTCCCAAGTTCTGGAGGGACGACGACAACGTCACAAGTTCTAGATGGATGGTGGTGACATCCCAAGTTCTGGAGAGACGGCGGAAATGTTTTGGAGGAACGATGGCAACGCCCTAGTTCTGGAGGGACAGTGGCAACGTCCCAAGTTCTGAAGGGACGATAGCAACGTCCCATGAACTTTCCCAAGTTCTAGAGGGGAAACGACAACGTCCAAAGTTCTGGACGGATGACTGCAACGTCCCAAGTTGTGGAGGGACGGTGGCAATGTCCCATGGACTGTCCTAAGTTCTGGAGGGACGGTCGCAATGTCCCGAGTTTTAGAACAATGGCGGCAACATCCCAACTTCAGGAGGTACGGCGGCAACATTCTGGAGGGATGGCAGAGGCAACGTCCCATGCACAGTCCGAAGTTTTGTAGGGATAACAACAACGTCCCATGTACTTTACTATGTTTTGGATGGATAGCGGCAATATCCAAAGTTCTGGAGGGATGAAGGTAAAGTCCGAAGTTGTGGTGGGACGGCGGCAACGTCCCATGCACTATCCTATGTTCTGAAGGGACGGTGGCAACGTCCCAAGTTCAGGAAGGACGGCGACAACGTCTCAACTTCTAGAGGGACGGCGGCGGCAACTTCCCATGCACTATCCGAAGTTCTAGAGGAATGACAACAATCCCCAAGTTCTGGAGGGACGGCGGCAACGTCCCATGCAGTTTCCTAAATTCTGGAGGGACGACAGCAACATCCCAAGTTTTGTAGGGACAGCGGCAACGTCCCTCGTTCTGGAGGGACGACGGAAAAATCCCATGTTCTAGAGGGATGGCAGCAACGTTCTGGAGGGACTAAGGCAACGTCCCAAGTTCTGGAGGGGCGGCAGTAAAGTTCTGGAGGGACGGAGGTGGCTACATCCCATGCACTGTCCTATGTTCTGGAGGGACGATGACAATGTCCTAAGTTCTGGAGGGACGGCTGCAACGTCCCAAGTTCTGGAGGGACGGCGGCAACCTTCTGGTGGGACAACGACAACTTCCCAACTTATGGAGGGACATCGGTAACGTCCCATGCACTGTCCCAAGTTCTGGAGGGATGACGACAATGTCACAAGTTCTAGTGGGATGGTGTCAATGTCTCAAGTTCTAGAGGGACGGTGGAAACGTTTTGGAGGAAAGACGGCGATGTCCCAAGTTCTAAAGGGACGACAGCAATGTCCCATGCATTTTCCCATGTTCTGGAGTGACGGCGGCAACAGCCAATGTTCTGGAGGGACGCCGACAATGTCCCAAGTTCTAGGGGGACGGCGCGACATCCCAAGTTCTAGAGGGATGGCTGCAATGTCTCAAGTTCTGGAGGGACGGTGGCAACGTCCCACATTCTGGAGGGACGTCAGAAATGTCCCATGTTCTGGAGGGACGGCGACAACGTCCCAAGTTCTGGAGCGACGGCGACAACGTCCCTAGTTCTGGAGGGATGGCGACAACGTTCTGGAGGGACGACTGTAACTTCCCATGTTCTAGAGGGATAGCGGCAACTTCCCATTCACTGTCCCAAGTTCTGGAGGGACGGTGGTAACATCCAAAGTTCTGGAGGGACAACCGTGAAGTCCCCGAAGTTGCGGCAGGACACGGCGTCCCCACGTGTTCGGAGGATGGAGACACGGTGGGACGATGGCAACGTCCGAAGTTCTAGAGGGATGGCAGTAACATTCTAGAGGGATGGCAGAAACATAACAAATTCTAGAGGGACGGCGACAACGTCCCATGTTTTGGAGGGATGGCGGCAACGTTTCACGCACTTTCCCAAGTTCTAGAGGGACGATGACAACATCCCATGCACTTTCCCAAGTTCTGAAGGGACGATGGCAACATCCAAAGTTCTGGAGGGATGGTGGCAATGTCCCATGTTCTGGAGGGACGACGGAAATGTACCAAGTTAACGCCCCAAGTTACGGAGGGGCGGCAACAATGTTTGGAGAGGATGGGATGGCGGCGCCCCATGCTTCCCCTAAGTTCGGAGGGACAACGGTAATGTCCCATTCAGGATGGCCCCAAGTTCTGGAGGGACGATGACAACTTCCCAAGTTCTGGAGGGACGGTGGTAATGTCCCATGCACTGTCCCAAGTTCTGGAGGGACCGCGAAACATCATTTTGGATAGTGGCGACGTCCCCAAGTTTTGGAACGGACCCTAACTTTTGGAGGAAAGTGGCAACGCCCCAAGTTCTGGAGAGGGCAACGTCCCAAGTTCTAGAGGGACGACAGCAATGTCCCATGCACTCTCCTAAATTCTGGAGGGACGATGGCTACGTCCCAAGTTGGGACAGCGGCAATGTCCCATGCACTGTCCCAAGTTCTGGAGGGATGGTGGCAACGTCCCAAGTTCTGGAAGGACGACGGCAACATCCCAACTTCTGGAGTAATGGCAGCAACATTCTGGAGGCATGGCGGTGGCAATTTCCCATGCATTGTCTGAAGTTCTGGAGGGACGACGGCAACGTCTAAAGTTTTGGAGCGGCGGCGGTAACGTCCTATGTTCTTGAGGGATGGGGGCAAGGTCCTATGTTCTTGAGGGACGACGGTAACGTCCCGTGCATTGTCCCAAGTCTGGAGGGACGGCGGCAACGTTCTGGAGGGATGACGACAATGTCCTAAATTCTTGAGGGACAGTTGCAATGTTATGGAAGGATGGCGCCAACGTCCCAAGTTCTGGAGGGACGACAGCAATGTTCTGGAGGGACGGCAGCAATGATCTGGAGGGACGGCGGTGGCAATGTCCCATGCATTGTCCTAAGTTCTGGAGGTACGGTGGTAACATCCCATACACTTTCCCAAGTTCTGGAGGGACGACGGCAACATTCCATGTTTTGGAGGGACGGCGGCAATGTTCCACGTTCTGGAGGAACGACGGAAACGTCCCGTATTCTAGAGGGAAGGCGGCAACGTTCTGGAGGGATGATGGCAACGTCCCAAGTTCTGGATGGACGGCAGCAACGTTCTTGAAGGACGGTGGTGGCAACGTCCCATGCACTGTCCTATGTTCTGGAGGGACGACGACAACGTCCCAAGTTCTGGATTGACGATGGCAACGTCCCAAGTTCTGTAGGGATGAAGACAACTTCCCAAGTTCTGGAGGGATGGCGGTAACATCCCATACACTGTCCCAAGTTCTAGAGGGACGACGACTGGATCACAAGTTCTAGAGGGACGGTGGTGACGTCCCTAGTTCTGGGGATGACGAAAATGTTTTGGAGGAACGACGGCAACGTCCCAAGTTCTGAAGGTACGACAGCAACATCCCATGCACTTTCCCAAGTTCTTGAATGACGGCGGCAATGTCCAAAGTTCTGGAAGGACGACGATAACGTCCCAAGTTCTAGAGGGATGGCGGCGACATCCCAAGTTCTGGAGGGACAGCGGTGACGTCCCACATTCTGGAGGGATGATGACAACATCCCAAGATCATTAGGGACGGCGCCAATGTCCCATGCACTTTCCCAAGTTCTTGAGGGACGACGGCAACATCCCAAGTTCTGGAGGGACGGCGGCAATGTCCCACGTTCTGGAGGGACGACGAAAATGTCCCAAGTTATGTAGGGATGGAGGCAACATTCTGGAGGGACGGTGGTGGCAATGTCCCATGCACTGTCTTAAGTTCTAGAGGGACGGCGGCAATGTCCCAAGTTCTGGAGGGACGGCGGCAACGTTCTAGAGGGACCACGGTAACTTCCCAAGTTCTGGAGGGATGGCGGTAACGTCCCATGCATTGTCCCATGTTCTGGAGGGACCAAGACTATGTCACATATTCTAGAGGGACGGTGACGTCCCAAGTTCTGGAGGGACAGCGGAAATGTTTTGGAGGAACGACGGCAACGTCCCAACTTCTGGAGGGAAAGTGGCAACGTCCCAAATTCTAGAGGGACGACAACAATGTCCCATGCACTATCAAAGTTCTGGAGGGATGACGGCAATGTCCAAAGTTCTGGAGGGATGACGTCAATGTCCCAAGTTGAGGAGGGACGGCGGCAACGTCCCATGCACTGTCCCAGGTTCTGGAGGGACGGTGGCAATGACCCAAGTTCTGGAAGGACGGCGGCAACATCCCAACTTCTGGAGGGACGACAGCAATGTTCTGGAGGGATGGTGGTGGCAATGTCCCATGCATTGTCCGAAGTTCTGGAGGGACGATGGAAACGTCTAAAGTTTTGGAGCGGCGGAGGCAACGTCCTTTGTTCTTGAGGGACGGCGGCTAGGTCCTAAGTTCTTGAGGGACGACGGTAAAGTCCCGTGCATTGTCCCAAGTCTGGAGGGACGGCGACAACATCCTAAGTCCTAAGTTCTAGAGGGATGGCGAAAATGTTCTTGAGGGACGTCGGCAACGTCCCAAGTTCTAGAGGGACGGTAGCAACGTTGTGGAGGGACGGAAGTGGCAACGTCCCATGCACTATCATAAGTTTTGGAGGGACGACGACAACGTCCCAAGTTCTGGAGGGACTGTGGCAACGTCCCAAGTTTTGGAGGGATGGCAGCAACTTTCTGGAGGGAGGACGGCAACTTCCCAAGTTCTGGAGGGATGGCGGTAACGTCCCATGCACTGTCCCAAGTTCTGGAGGGACGACGACAACGTAACAAGTTTTAGAGGGACGGTGCCAATGTCGCGTTATTGGTTTCACAAATAAGTTTTACTTGTTTAGGATGCAACATATTAGGTTATTAGTGTTATTGATTTTACAAATAAGTCTCATTGTTTAAAATGAAAGATATTAGTTGATTAGTGTTATTCATTTCACTATTATGTATCACTTGTTTACAATGAAGGGTGTTTATTGATTAGTGTTATTGGTTTTAATTAATAAATTTCACTTTTTTAGAAAGAAAAGGATTAGTGATTAGTATTATCGGTTTTTCTAATAAATGTCACTTGTTTAGAATGAAATGTATTAGGTGATTTGTGTTATATATTTCACTATTAAGTTTCACTTGTTTTGAATTAAAAGTATTATTAGTTCATCAGTTTTATCGGCAAATAGCTATGAAATAAAAGTAAAAAAGAAAAACATAAAACCATAAGGACACATGTCGTCCCAAAGGTCGGGGCACCACTAAAAACCTTGCTAAGGTAAAACCCTCCTTAGGGCAAAACCCTTAGTCGAGGGAAAAAGGAATACCCCTCTACAAGGTATTACCCAGCAGCGCATGGGCAATCCTCAAGAAGTATGTACAAGACGAAAATAATCAGAATGAAGATCAGAGTACAAAAAAGGATCAATAAAGTTAGTCCATTCACCGATCCATTCTTGCGAACAGCGATGCTTAGCTAACAAATCAGCAGCCTGATTAGCCTCTCGAAAGATATGAGTCACGGACAATTCCATAGAGGACCGCATGACCAAAAACTCACGCCATAGCGAATGCAGGCGCCATGGAATAGCAGTATGGCGGGCAGTGATAAAATGAACCACCATCTCTGAATCAGTTTCAAGCCACAAACGGAGCCATCCCCGATCAAAAACAAACTTGACAGCCCAAAGGGAAGCAGCCAATTCGGCCTCCAGAGGCAAACCCCCACCCCAACAGACGGGAGAATGCCGCCACAAAAAAACCACGACTGTTGCGGAAGATAGCACCCCCAAATAAGTGTCATTTCTTTACAATGAAAGGTATTAGTTGATTAGTTTTATCGGATTGAATAATAAATGTCACTTGTTAAGAATTAAAGGTATTAGCTTATTTGTATTATTTGTATCACAAATAAGTGTCACTTTTTTAGGATGAAAGGTATTAGTTGATTAGTTTATTGGCAAATAAATCCAACTAAAAAAGAGAAAAAAAAAACCTAAGACCATAAGGACACATGTCGTCCCAGAGGCTGGGGCACCACTTAAAACCTCGCTAAGGTAAAACCCTCCTTAGGGCAAAACCCTTAGCCGAGGGAAAAAGGAATACCCCTCTACAAGGAATTACACCGTATCACGGACATAATCCTCAAGAGTCAATGAATCAAACGAAAATAATCCTTTTGCATGTCAGAAAACATAATAGAATCAATACAATCCGGCCAACTCCTATCCAAACATGAGAGATACGCAGCTTAGCCAAAACATCAGCCGCCTGGTTCCCCTCACGAAAGATATGGGTAACCCGTAACTCCATTGACTCTCGGAGAACCATAACCGTCCTCCAAAGGGAGCAAAGATGCCAGGGAACTACACTAACATGAGACTGAAGAAAACGAACCACCATCTCTGAATCAGTCTCAATCCATAAGTGTAACCAGCCCTTATGGAACGCAAACTGGATAGCAAACATAGTCGTCTCCAGCTCGGCCACAAGAGCAATGCCCCAACCCACTGCTTGGGAAAAGGCAGCCACAAAAAATCCACGGTGGCGCCCCCGAAAAGCTCCCCCGGAGAATCCACAATGCTACCATCAATATTGACCTTGTACCATCCCGGATCAGGTGGACGCCAACGGATAACCAAGGTCCGTAAAGGAGGTTTGAATGAGCCATGCATGTGCAATCGATGAAGAATGGATAAGTCCCGGACCGAGCCATCACTGAAACCCAAAGGAATGGAATCGGACTCCCTAACACAAGCCAGTATCTGGACCATGCAACCACCAACTGTAGGAACAATATTATCATGAATCCGCTTGTTACGTGCCCGCCAGATAGCCCAAATGACAGTAACTAGGCACAGGCACCAAATATTACGAACGAGGGGGCTAAACTCTAGCGCAATCGCCTGCAGGAAAAGATGATGGAAGCCAAACGCGTAGATCAACTGAACATCAAAAATATGGGCAATCAAATCATAAATACGACGTGTAAAAACATAATCAAATGTATTAGTTTATTGAGGAAGATAAGAGGATGAAAGCTTCTTTAGCCCCTCAGTCAGATCTTTATGCAATCTCAAGAGGTCTCCAACCAGAGTTTTATGCTGTTGCACTTGAATCTTTGGACTAGTCCAAAGTCTTTGGAACGGTATCAAATATTCCTTCTGATATTCCTACCAGAGTAGAAAAGCCCGGGAGAGCGCCAGCCACAATGCCAGTGGTACGATGCATATAACTTTTGATCAATCGATGGACTTTCGAACTGTAAAAAGCCCGGGACTTACGAGGACTATAAACCTGACCAGACAACTGCCCATACTGCTCAAGAATGCGATGGAAACTCCATATATTCTTCTGGGATGCCTTCATAAAAAATATGATATCATCAGCATAAAGAAGGTAACTAGGCAACCGGGGGTTGACCACAATGTCACCAGAAGCCACTGCGAAGTCAATCCAACGGGCCAAAACATCCTCAGCCACACAAAAAAGAAGGGAGAAAGAGGGTCCCCTTGATGAATCCCACGAGAGAAGCCAAAGTAACCTTGAGGGGAGCCATTAATCAGAACAGATAAACGTGCCGAACCTAAAATGCTCTCCACCATAGAGATAAACCGTGGAGAAAAGCCCATCCGAGTGAGGACAGCCCGCAGGAAGTGCCAAGAGATAGTGTCAAACGCCTTGGTGATGTCCACGCAGACTATAGCTGTCAAGCACCTGAAAGAAATCTGTCAGAAACTTCCTCCATTACGGATCCCCGCAGAAGGACAACGAATTCTACAGACCGATGCTAGTGAAGATTTCTGGGGAGCAGTGCTACTAGAGAAAACTAAAAATACTCTCTATTATTGCGGTCATGCCAGTGGAAATTTCAAAGATTCTGAAAAACACTACCATGCAGTATACAAGGAAATCCTGGGAGTAAAGAATGGCATCAAGAAGTTTGAATTCCATCTAGTGGGTCACCACTTTATTGTCCAACTCGACAACACCTCTTTTCCTGCTATCATGGAGTTAAAGAATAAAGGTGTCCCTAAAAAACAGCTTCTACGACTAAAGGATTGGTTTTAAAAATACCAGTATGAGGTCCAACACATTAAAGGGAAGACCAACATTGTTGCTGATTATCTCTCCAGAAAACCTCAGGTACATCTCATCACTAAGAAAAAGAAATTTCCTGTAATCTTAATGACAGGGAAAAGAAAGAAGGTTCCTCCAGTAGAGATATTTCCAGACCTCCCTCAGCACCTGGTTCATCTGAATATATCCTACCTTCATCTGCTAAACCTCTTACGACATTGAAAGAGATACGCCGATTTGCCACTGAAAACATGTTCAGGTATCTTTCAAAGTATGTCACTGAAACACATCTTCCCTATGAAGATGCATGCTTCAATCCTGAGAAGCCGTTCGTGGTTATCCTATCTATATGCCATAACTCAAAGATCACAGAAAATGCTATGTGGTATTTATGGTGTATATCGGCCTTATACTTCCATGCCATCGAAATGGTCATTGAAGGAATGATCAGTTTCTTCTTCGACACAGAAAAAGAAGCTACTCTCCTATGGCTATACCTTTCGTGGTATGCGACACCAGAAGAATGGATAAGGTTTCTTCAACAAGAATATCAAATTGGTGGAGACATGGCTGATATTCATTTTATCATCCTATGTCACAGGCCACACTCTACTATCAGTAAGGATAAACCACATCCTTTTCCTTTGTATTACAAATGGAAAACGATCAGCGGATCAGTTGAGGCTAATATCCGGGAAAGACGACAACTATATGTATATCTCTATTGTGCCAATAAAACCACTCCACTTGAGCCACCAGAATCTCTAGCATATACATCTCTAGTCCTTTATGATAACGAAGATGGAAATACGTCTACAGCTGGACAAGTTCCCTCATCAAGAATAATTGATGCCAGTCAAGACGACCCGGAAGGATCCGACACCGAGTATGATCCGACTATGCTCTGGCCACCGGATAACATAAATTAATATTGTTGTGTGTTGGATACGTTTGTAATATACCGTTTTGTGTGTTTGTCTTGTTTATTAAATAAATGACACCTGTCATATCTGTAATAGGTCGGTGATTAAGTAGTAATCACTTTTGTTTCGTTTTTATGCTTGTAATAGGACAAGTGATCAATTAGTAATCATTTATTTGGTTTATTTTCGTCACTTTTAGATAGGCTACGTCAAAGATGGCCTTAGAGACTCATCCTTACCATATTCTCATCATGAAGTAGTCCCCAAGACTTGGCCCCACAAGGAAGAAATCAACTTTCATCAACCACCACCTAAAGAATGAAGAATACCTGCCATGTTTGTCTTATTAAGAGACCCACAAAGATAGAAATCAGCTCCCTACGTGTCTTCTTTTGGAGAAAGCAAGTGGGTCCCATTTGGAGGTGATTGTTAACCTTATTAGGCACAAGACATATGTTGAAGTTCAGCCAAGTACTACGTGGAAGAAGCATGCACAAAATCAGCCAAATTAAGAGGAGGTGATACACAATGCTAGGTGGAGGATGCATTACAAACAAACACCTACCTTACTACGTGGAGCTTCATGCATGAAGAGAAGGCCAACACCTACAAGCATATCTAAGCTACAAATAGGAGGTCTTCAAGAAGGAAATTCAGGCAAGAACCGTTAGGGATTATCCCATCCATAAGCAAGAAACGTTAAAGAGTAGTTCTTAGTGAGGAAAAATAAGTTTGAGTGTTTTTAAATATGAGTGTTCTTGTAAGAGTATTGTAAAATACCCATGAGAGTCTGTATATAAGTGTGTGCTTGAATAAAATTTAATTTTTTATATATCTCTACACCTTTATGTTAGGCTTTGTGATAGTATCCATGTTCTAAATAATCCCCTCGCCCTCTCCAAACACCCGTTTGGGCAGGAGCACCACCACATAACCCACCTGTCCCCATGTCAACATGAAATTGAGTCTGGTTTTAATCTCAATATGGTTACGGTCCCTGCCATCCCCATGGTGTGTTAGTGATAGCCACATGATATCCATTTTCATGCTAGTAGTCCTAAATATACTCATCGGGCAAGGTGGCCGCTTAGAGCGAAAAAAGGACGATGAGTGCATGCTTGTCGGTGTCCCGTGTTGTGGTTGTGATTCGCGTGATGCCCTTGCGTGGGAGCTGCGTGGGTAGGCGGGGCTCCTAACCCCCATTTGGTATCAGAGCCAGGCTTCGTCCTCTTGTTCGGCCCGGGGTAGAGTGTGCGGTCGTGCCAGTCGGCGCCCCTGCCTGGCGAGGGAAGGCGAAGGGGGCGTCCCGGAACCCCATCGTCGTGGATGTGTCTACTGCTCCTACGCCCTCGGTAAACATAGCCTCCCAGATACTATCCCAGTCTTCGTCTACCTCTGGTAATATAGTCTTGTCTCAGTCTTCATCCACTTCTGGTAATATAGTCTTGTCTCAGTCCTCGTTCACTTCTGATAATATAGTCTTATCTCAGTCCTCGTCTACTTCTGAGTCCACTTATACTCGTACTGTAGATAGTCTTACCCCTCATATCTTGTCCCAGTCTTCGTTGTTTTCGTTTTCTATTTCTCATACCAAAAAAATAGAAAAACTCTTTGACTATTATGTCCTTCCCAAAGATGTAATTGTGGAGCAGGCTGTTCCACGATTGGATAGTCCATATCATATCTATAGGGAGTTCGGTAGTCTTACCAAAAAATCAGAAAATAAAACTTTAAAAGAAAAAAGTACATCCAGTCATAAAAAATGAATCATCTTGATCTTCCAGCTACTTCTCGAGAACAATATCTTTCTCTGATGATACCTTCAGAGTATATCACTTGGGGGAAGAAACGAAGTTATACTCATATTAATCTCGGAGCGGTCAGACTTGTGCTTACATGCCATGGAGAAAAGAAGCAACCGGTTCCTGCTTAGATTACACTACTTGACACCCGATATCACATGTACCAGCATGTTGTTATAGGGACCGTCCTTACCACTCTTGGTGAGGAAAGTGTTGTAATCACCTTCTATCCCAACTCGGTTTTATCATTGCATGATGTACCTTTAGCAGATGCTTTTAAAGTTCAAATCCAGTTGTCTGGAGTAGAAAAGAATCCTCAGTCCATCATGGTGACTTTACACCATTAGGTGGTCTATAGACTCCAAGATCATAATTTGATCTAAAGAGTCAAGGCATCAAAGAGGCATTGATGGTGCTCCCCCAATCCAAACAAGCAACCCCGACAATTGTCCAAATTCCCTGAGGAATCCGGAGAAAACACTTGGATCAATTAGTACCAGCCGAATGGGCCATCAACTATAAGTTAAACTATCATGTCATAAAGCCCGTCCAGATGGTTGATCTCGTACTCCAAGAATTGAGAGAGATTAAGGCCAAATGCATCAACAACTGTAGGCCAATCTCCCATGTCCTGGCTACTGACCGTAGACACCAAGAAGAGGAGAACGAGAAGGTTGAAACCAGAGATAGTGTTTCATCGGATAAGAAGCCAGACGTCTATATCCTGCAACTCAGAGTCATCCCTAACCAACCAAGGAGAGACATGTTGCCAATCTCCTATTTTCTACCAGATGGAAAATATGTATATTCAGATCGGATCAATGGTCACTTTATGTGGGATTTAGATCCCTCTATGTGTGATCCGAGGTGCACTTGTAAATATGGAGAAAGCGACAGCGATGATGATGATGAGGCCATTATCCAGTCAAGATATGATAATGACTACGATGAGGATGGAGATCCACCAGCACCACAGCCATGCCTAATGTTCCAGTCATATGAAGAAATTTTTCCACCGCTGTAAAGTCACGAAGATAAACAAAGCAACATCGTGGTGTGGCCATATATACAAAGAACAGTAATTGATGCTGCTGGATAGCAAAAGACTCTCAACCAAGGAGAGGAAGTTCTAAACTGGCATACTCAGAATGCTAGGGCCCAGAATCGATCTTTTCAAAATATCGATTCAAAGGTGTCACATATTCTTGACCAAGTACAGAACTCAAATACCAGACAAAACTTTCTGGAGATGCAATTGTTGAGAATTGAGCAAAGACTCTCGGGGAAAATCTATCAACTATATAAAGAGCTCAGACTTCTATTGGCAAACAGACAGTTAGGCACTGAATTCAACGCCAAAGAAGCAGAGATAAGGAGACTTAAATGAGAGCTATCCCGCATTGAGGAAGATAAGAGGATGAAAGCTTCTTTAGCCCCTCGGTCAGATCTTTATGCAATCTCAAGAGGTCTCCAACCAGAGTTTTATGCAGTCCACTAGAATCTTTGGACTATTCCAAAGTCTTTGGAATGGTATTGAATATTCCTTCTGATATTCCTACAAGAGTAGAAAAAAGAGAAGCTGAGGAAGAAGCTCCATCAAGAATGGAAGGAAAGAAACCTGCCCATACACTCATGGCCTCAAAGGTACAAGATATCTTTTCTTCAGGTTTCCTGGGGATATCCAAACATGAAGACTTTTCTAATGACGAAAGCAATACTTCCAACATCACAAGAAGAAGTGATGTCCAGCTCCACTGATTCTCCAACCCTGATGAGTGATGATGAAGGAGTAGCAAAGCTCTCAACTCTCTTGATGGCCAATCCTGAACCCTCGTAGAACTCAATTATCCAATCAGATGATGAAGAAGGTCTTATCACTGGTGAAGTTATTCTAATGGCGGATCCAGAATTGAGCCACCAGTTCTAGGGATATGTCTCAGATTCAGAACCAGAATCAATCAACAAACCATTTGTAACTCACCCCAGTAATGGTTACCGTTCTAAGTATTCAAATGGTCCATGGTTCTCCTTTGATGACGTCCCAATCCATTAAAGACGAGAAACGATGCATATGTTTGCAGCCTGGATAGACAATCAACTCAGCAAGGAAGGAGCTGATCTTTGAGCAATTATGAAGGATTTTACATCGAGGTTCCTTGGCGTACTACGAGAATGGTTTCTCATTATTGGGGAATACAGGCAACTTGAGATTCTTAATGCTACTACTCCAGGGGAAGCGTTGGGAGAGATTCACCGGGAATTCATAGGTGACATCTCTTTATATGCTAAAGCTGTCTCTCAAGAATTTTTCACTATGAGATGTTGTTCTCTCTCTAAGAAAGATCTTGATCGACACTTTAAAAGGATGTCAGGAAGGTTCTACTTTTTGAATGGGAACAATGATCCCAATCTTAAGAATGTGTATTTGGCATCAGTACCCAAGGAACTCCAACAAGAGATAGCACGACTGCTCCAGGTAACCCGAAGAGACTTCTCTAGCATCAGCTTGGGACAGATTCATCAAATCTGTCTTATAGCCCTAGAAAAGATATGTGAGAAGAAGAATTTATTCAAGGATATGATGGAGAGACGAAACATCCCGAAAGCGATATGTGATAAATCTTATCTTGAGATAGGATGCAAAAAAGAAGGATGTACGTGTTCAAAAGAAAGAAGGATAAGTCCACAAAAACGACGTAACTCAAAGATTAGGTTCTTTAGAAAGAAAACTATCGGGAAGAAGACAACGGATAGATGTTATCTTTGCAGAGGAAAAGGGCACTATGCGAAAGATTGCCCCAACAAACAGCACAAGGCAGCTAAGATAGCATCTCAGGCTTTCTACTATGATCATAAAGAGGGTGCAGATGTTGAATCCCTATTCTCCGAACAAGAAGCCTAAGATTCAGATACTGCTTTTGTTCTGCTCGATTCCTCAGAAAGCTCTTCGTATGAAGGAATCCCCTCCTTCATGGTAGGTCCCCTTCTTCTCCCAGGAAACAACATCTGCTCTCATGAGGTAGTCCCTGCACCTCATCTTGATATAAAAATACTTCAATCACAATTTTCGAAGCCTTTTTTTGTCATCAGAGTATTAGATACAGGCGCTCGAAGGACTATGATGAATCCATACCTTCTTCCAAAAGAAGCCTGGGAAATCCATCGTGAGTATTTTTATGCAGCAGATGGTCAGTCATTCACCACATAGCTGATATCAAGACAACTTGTTGGCATCCAGATATTTCCTTAATGCATCATTTGGGAAAAGGTTATAGGAAGCAGTCTCCACTGGCATGATCTACTTTTGGGTTTTGATATATTCTTCAAAGCCGAAAAGCTCCAGATCCTTTCTAAAGGAGTTAGGTACAACAAGATGGTTTTACCATATTTGCCGGTCTCAACATTCCCTTTTCCAAAACCAAGAATCAAGGAATATCAACCCAAATTCAACGATCAGGATAGGAACCAGGTTGGATCTTATACGACGGATGTGCAGAAGAAGATGAACTGGATAAAAGATACCACAACCACTTGCCAACCACTCAGCAATGGTGACTCAGTAGCAATCAAATCAAGCTCAACAACTTCAGCCCATCAATGGAAGAAGCCATATCAAATGAAAGAAAGTCAATGGGCCCATCAGCCTACTGGACTTAAAGCAATACCATCTTCACTCCAAAATCCCACTACTCAAAATGCTGAGCCCAACAAGTTTGACCAAGATGAAAACATCAGAGTTTGGACATTTAAAGATACCATGAAGTTTAAAGGGAAAGCATTTCCAAGCCAACAAATAACCCGAGATCATCCCGAGAGAATCCGAACCCAGAAGCAAAGCTTCCTAGTAATAAATGAAGGCAACAATAATATTCGACAGTTTGATTCAACTTGCAGGTCTCAAGCTACCAAATACAACAAGACCAAGAAAGATGACCCGGAAGGATCCGACACCGAATATGATCCAACTATGCTCTGGCCACCGGATAACATAAATTAATACTGTTGTGTGTTGGATACATTTGTAATATACCGTTTTGTGTGTTTATCTTGTTTATTAAATAAATTACATCTGTCATATCTGTAATAGGTCGGTGATTAAATAGTGTTTAATGCTTTTCATAGGATGGTGATTAAGTAGTAATCACTTTTATTTTCGTTTTTATGCTTGTAATAAGTTGAATGATCAACTAGTGATCATTTACTTTGCTTATTTTCGTCACTTTAAGCAGCTATCTTCATAGTTGACCATAGCAAGACCTTTTAAAAGAAGAAAATCAGCCAAGATGGTCCCCTATGTTTGTCCTATCCAAAGGAAGAGTCATCCTCAAGTGGTCCCCCTCTGTTTGGCCTTATTAAGAAAGAATTCAGCCACGAAAAAGACAAAACAAAATCAGCCAAGGTGTTCCCTCCAGCTTGTCCTATCCGGATACAGAGTCATTATCAGGTGGTCCCCTTCTGCTGGAAGAAAGCATGCTTCATGAAACGTAGGTATACATGCAAGATGGATGAGAAACACCTGAAAACACATCAAGAGAAACATGGTGCTTCATGCTACAAGGTAGAATCAGGTCATGCAAACCAAGCTACGTGTTATCTCATGCTTCAAAGGAGAGCCAGCTCATGTATGCTTAGTTCTACCTATATATAGTGCGTCTTGAAGTAAGAAAAAAGGCAAGAACCATTAGGGATTATCCCATCCCTAAGCAAGAAATATTAGAAAGTAGTTCTTGGTGAGGAAAAATAAGTTTGAGTGTTTTTAAGTATGAGTGTTCTTGTAAGAGTCTTGTAAAATACCCATGAGAGTCTGTATATAAGTGTGTGCTTGAATAAAATTTCATTTTTATATATCTCTACACCTTTATGTTAGGCTTTGTTATAGTATCCATGTTCTAAATAATCCCCTCGCCCTCTCCAAACACCCATTTGGGCAGGAGCACCACCACATAACCCACCTATCCCCATGTCAACATAAAATTGAGTCTGGTTTTAATCTCAGTATGGTTACAGTCCCTGTCGTCCCCATGGTGTGTTAGTGATAGCCACATGATATTCGTTTTCATGCTAGTAGTCCTAAATATGCTCGTCAGGGCAAGGTGGCCACTTAGAGTGAAAAAAGGACGATGAGTGCATGCTTGTCAGTGTCCCGAGTTGTGGTTGTGATCGCGTGACGCCCTTGTGTGGGAGCTGCGTGCGCAGGCGGGGCTCCCGACCCCCATTTGGTATCAGAGCCAGGCCCCGTCCTCTTGTTCGGCCCGGGGTAGAGTGTGCGGTCATGCTGGTCAGCACCCCTGCCCGGCGCGGGAAGGCGGAGGGGGCATCCAGAACCCCCATCTCCATGGATGCGTCTATTAATCCTACACCCTCAGTAAATATAGCCTCCCAGATACATTCCCAGTCTTCATCTACCTCTGGTATTATAGTCTTGTCTCAGTCTTCGTCCACTTCTGGTAATATAGTCTTGTCTCAGTCCTCGTTCACTTCTGATAATATAGTCTTATCCCAGTCCTCGTCTACTTCTGAGTCCACTCATACTCGTACTGTAAATAGTCTTACCTCTCATATCTTGTCCCAGTCTTCGTTGTTTTCGTTATCTATTTCTCATACCAAAAAATAGAAAAAATCTTTGACTATTTTATCCTTCCCAAAGATGTAATTGTGGAGCAGGCTGTTCTATGATTGGATAGTCCATATCATATCTATAGGGAGTTTGGTAGTCTTACCAAAAAAATTAGAAAACAAAACTCAAAAAGAAAAGAGTATATCCAGTCTTCAAAGATGAATCATCTTGATCTTTCAGCCATTTCTCGAGAACAATATCTTTCTCTGATGATACCTTCAGAGTATATCACTTGGTGGAAGAAGCGAAATTATACTCATATCCATCTCGGAGCGGTCAGACTGGTGCTTACACGCCATGGATAAAAGAAGCAATCGGTTCCTGCTAAGATTACACTACTTGACACCCGATATCGCATGTACCAGCATGTTGTTATAGGGACTGTCCTTACCACTCTTGGTGAGGAAAGTGTGGTAATCACCTTTAGCAGATGCTTTTAAAGTACAAATCCAGTTGTCTGGAGTAGAAGAGAACCCTCAGTCGGTCATGGCAACTCTTCACCATCAGGTGGTCTATAGACTCCAAGATCATAATTTTGATCTGAAAAGTCAAGGCATAAAAGAGTATTTGATGGTGCTCCCCAAATTCAAGCATTCAACCCCGACAGTTTTCTTGATTCCCCGAGGAATCCGGAGAAAAGACTTGAATCAATTAGTACCAGCTGAGTGGGCCAACAACTATGAGTTAAACTATCATGTCATAAAGCCCGTCCAGATGGTTGATCTCGTACTCCAAGAATTGAGAGAGATTAAGGCCAAATGCATCGAAAACTATAGGCTAATCTCCCATGTTCTGGCTACTGACCGCAGACACCAAGAAGAGGAGAACGAGAAGGTTGAAACCGGTGATAGTGCTTCATCAGATAAGAAGCCAGACATCCATATTCTGCAACTCAGAGTCATCCCTAACCAACCAGGGAGAGACATGTTACCAATCTCCTATTTTCTACCAGATGGAAAATATGTATATTCGGATCGGATCAATGGTCACTTCATGTGGGATTTAGATCCCTCCATGTGTGATCCCAGGTGCACTTGCAAATATGGAGAAAGTGACAACGATGATGATGATGAGGCCTTTATCCAGTCAAGATATGATGATGACTACAATGAGGATGGTGATCCACCAGCACTGTAGCCATGCCTAATGTTCCAGTCCTATGAAGAGAGTTTTCCACCGCTGGAGAGGCACGAAGATAAACAAATCAACTTCGTGGTGAGGCCATATGTTCAAAGCACGGTGATTGATGCTGCTGGACAACAGAAGCCTCTGAACCAAGGAGAGGAAGTTCTAAACTGGCATACTCAGAATGCTAAAGCCCAGAATCGATCCCTTCAAAATATCGATTCGAAGGTGTTGCAGATTCTTGACCAGGTACAGAACTCAAATACCAGACAAAACTCTTTGGAGATTCAATTGTTGAGAGTTGAGCAAAGGCTCTCAGGGAAAATCTATCAACTAGATAAAGAGCTCAGACTTCTCTTGGCAAACAGACAGTTAGGCACTGAATTCAACGCCAAAGAAGCAGATATATAAGGAGACTTAAAAGAGAGCTATCCCGCATTGAAGAAGATAAGAGGATGAAAGCTTCTTTAGCCCCTCAGTCAGATCTTTATGCAATCTTAAGAGTTCTCCAACCAGAGTTTTATGCTGTTGAACCTGAATCTTCGGACTATTCCAAAGTCTTTGGAATGGTATCAAATATTCCTTCCGATATTCCTACCAGAGTAGAAAAAAAAGAAGCTGAGGAGGAAGCCCCATCAAGAACAGAAGGAAATAAATCTGCCCATACACTAATGGCCTCAAAGGTACAAGATATCTTTTCTTCAGGTTTCATGGAGATATCCAAACAGGAAGACTCTTCTAATGATGAAAACAATACGTCCAACGTCACGAGAAGAGAAGATAATGAAGAAGAAGTGACGTCTAGCTCCATAGATTCTCCAACCCTTGCGAGTGATGTTGAAGGAGTAGCAAAGCTCTCAACTCTCTTGATGGCCAATCCTGAACCCTCAGAGAACTCGACTATCCAATCAGATGATGATCTTACCACTGGTGCAACTGTTCTAATGGTAGATCCAGAGCCGAGCCACCAGTTCGAGGGATATGTCTCAGATTCAGAACCATAATCAATCAACAAACCATTTGTAACTCACCCCAGTGATGGTCACCGTTCTAAGTATTCAAATGGCCCATGGTTCTCCTTTGACAACGTCCCAATCCATAAAAGATGAGAAACGATGCATATATTTGTAGCTTAGATAGACAACCAACTCAGCAAGGAAGGAGCCGATCTTCGAGCAATTATGAAAGATTTTACATCGAGGTTCCTTGGCATACTACGAGAGTGGTTTCTCAGTATTGGGGAATGCAGGCAACTTGAGATTCTTAATGCAACAACCCCAGGGGAAGCTATGGGAGAGATTCACCGGGAATTCATAGGTGACATCTCTTTATACGCTAAAGTTGTCTCTCAAGAATTTTTCACTATGAGATGTTGTTCTCTCTCTAAGAAAGATCTTGATCGACACTTTAAAAGGATGTCAGAAAGGTTCTACTTTTTGAATGGGAACAATGATCTCAATCTTAAGAATGTATATCTGGCATCACTACCCAAGGAACTCCAACTAGAGTTATCACGATTGCTCCAGGCAACCCGAAGAGACTTTTCTGGCATCAGCTTGGGACAGATTCATCAAATCTGTCTTACAGCCCTAGAAAAGATATGTGAGCAGAAAAATATATTCAAGGAGATGATGGAGAGACGGAACATCCCAAAAGCGATATGTGATAAATCCTATCTTGAGATAGGATGCAAGAAAGAAGGATGTACGTGTTCAAAAAAGGAAGGAAGGATAAATCCACGAAAATGGCGTAATTCAAAGACCAGGTTATTCAGAAAGAAACCTATCCGGAAGAAGACGACAGATAGATGCTATCTTTGCAGAGGAAAAGGGCACTATGAGAAAGATTGTCCCAACATACAACACAAGGAAGCTAAGCTAGCATCTCAGGCTTTCTACTACAATCACAAAGAGGGTGCAGATGTTGAATCACTATTCTCCGAACAAGAAACCCAAGATTCAGATACAGCTATTGTTCTCCTCGATTCCTCAGAAAGCTCTTCGGATGAAGGAATCCCCTCTTTCATGGTAGGTCTCTTTCTTCTCCCAGGAAACAATATTTGCTCTCAGGAGGTAGTCCCTGCACCTCATCTTGAAATAAAAATACTTCAATCACGATTTTCGAAGCCATTTTCGGTCATTGGAGTATTGGACTCAGGCGCTCGAAGGACTATGATGAATCCAGACCTTCTCCCAAAAGAAGCCTGAGAAATCCATCATAATTATTTTTATACAGCAGATGGATAGTCATTCACCACGTCGTTGATATCAAGACAACCGGTTGACATCCAGATATTTCCTGAATGCATCATTTGGAGGAAGCAATCTCCACAGGAATGATCTACTTCTGGGTTTTGATATATTCTTCAAAGCCGAAAAGCTCCAGATCCTTTCTAAAGGAGTCAGGTACAACAAAATGTTTCTACCATATTTGCCAGTCTCGACATCCCCTTTTCCAAAATCAAGACTCAAGGAATATCAACCCAAGTTAGACAATCAGGATAGGTATCAGGTTGGATCTTATACAACGGGTGTTCATAAGAAGATGAACGGGATAAAAGATACCACAACCACTTGCCAACCACTCAGCAATGGTGATTCAGTAACCATCAAATCAAGCTCAACAACTTCAACCCATCAATGGAAGAAGCCATATCAAATGAAAGAAAGTCAATGGGCCCATCGGCCCATTGGACTTAAAGTGGTACCACCTTCACTTCAAAAGCTCACTACTCAAACTGCTGAGCCCAACAAGCCGGACCAGGATCAAAACCTCAGGGTTTGGACATTTAAAGATACAAAAAAGTTTAAAGGGAAAGCATTTCCAAGCCAACAAATAACCCGAGATCATCCCGAGAGAATCCGAACCCAGAAGCAAAGCGTCCTATTAATAAATGATGGTAACAAAATTACCCGACAGTCTGATTCAACTTGCAGGTCTCAAGTTACCAGATACAACAAGATCAAGAAAGATGACCCGAAAGGATCCGACACCAAATATGATCCAACTATGCTCTGGCCACCGGATAACATAAATTAATATTGTTGTGTCTTGGATACGTTTGTAATATACCGTTTTGTGTGTTTGTCTTGTTTATTAAATAAATGACACCTGTCATATCTGTAATAGGTCGGTGATTAAGTAATAATCACTTTTGTTTCATTTTTATGCTTGTAATAGGACAAGTGATAAATTAGTGATCACTTATTTGGTTTATTTTTGTCACTTTTAGATAGGCTACGTCAAAAATAGCTTTAGAGACTCATCCTTACCATTTTCTTATCATGAAGTGGTCCCCAAGGCTTGGCCCCACAAGGAAGAAATCAGCCTTCATCAATTACCACCTAAGGAATGAAGAATGCCAGTCATGTTTGTCTTATTAAAGACCCACAAAGATAGAAATCAGCTCCTACTTGTCTTCTTTTGGAGAAAGCAAGTGGGTCCCATTTGGAGGTGATTGTTAACCTTATTAGGCACAACACATATGATGAAGTTCAGCCAAGTACTACGTGGAAGAAGCATGCACAAAATTAGCCAAATTACAAGGAGGTGATACACCATGCTAGATGGAGAATGCATTACAAACAAACACCTACCTTACTACGTGGAGCTTCATGCATGAAGAGAAGGCCAGCACCTACAAGCACATCTTGGTTATAAATAGGAGGTCTTCAAGAATGAAATGGAAGCAATAACCATTAGGGATTATCCCATCCCTAAGCAAGAAACATTAGAGAATAGCTCTTAGTGAGGAAAAATAAGTTTGAGTGTTTTTAGTATGAGTGTTCTTGTAAGAGTCCTGTAAAATACCCATGAGAGTTTGTATATAAGTGTGTGCTTGAATAAAATTTTGTTTTTATATATCTCTACACCTTTATGTTAGGCTTTGTTATAGTATCCATGTTCTAAATAATCCCCTCGCCCTCTCCAAACACCCGTTTGGGCAGGAGCACCACCACATAACCCACCTGTCCCCATGTCAACATGAAATTGAGTCTGGTTTTAATCTCAGTATGGTTATGGTCCCTGCCGTCCCCATGGTGTGTTAGTGATAGCCACATGATATATGTTTTCATGTTAGTAGTCCTAAATATGCTCGTCAGGCAAGGTGGCCGCTTAGAGCGAAAAAAGGACGATGAGTGCATGTTTGTCGGTGTCCCGAGTTGTGGTTGTGATGACGTGACGCCCTTGCGTGGGAGCTGCGTGCGCAGGCGGGGATCCCAACCCCCATTTTGATTTATCAACTAAGGATGACATTTTTCTTGTCTGATTAACCTCGTATAATCTGGTGAACCATCAGTTGTCACCTGATAGAGCTGACCTGATCAGATAAAACTGATCAGTCTACCTGATTGAGTATTCTGATGCAAGTTTTCTTAGCTTAACTTAGCAGACTCTCCTCCATTCTTCTGATGTAGGTCTTCTGGTCTTGATCTTCAGGTCTTCTGAGTCTTCAGCTTCATGTCTTCACCTGATTATCTGACTATCTGACTTGTCTGATCTTCTGATCTTGTGACTTAACCTATTCATATTGAGTTCCCCCTCAACATGTGACCTATTTAATACATTAGTTGTTCTATACAATCATTATCAACTGGTCACCTTAAACTGATATCTAGATCATCAGTCACCTAACAGGTCTGGCTTGTCCTATTACAAGTGTTTTGGAACTTTCATCAAAACTCTAAATTTCCCAACACCGCTTCTTTCGCTGCTTCACAAGCAGCTACATATTCGGCTTCCATGGTAGAATCGACGATGCATTTCTACTTAATGCTTCTCCATGTTACAGCTTCTCCTCCCAGACAAAACACACTACCTGAGGTAGATTTTATTGAATCTAGGTCCGATTGGAAATCTGAGTCCGTGTATCCCACCATAAATAAACTGTCTGACTGATAAATCAGCATTCTATCCCGAGTTCTTTTCAGATACTTTAGAATATTTTTAACAGCAGTCCAGTGTTGATTTCCCGAGTTACTTTGATATCTTTCTACCATGCTTACGGCGTAGCAGATATCCGGTCTCGTGCACAGCATTGCATACATGAGGCTTTCTACTTCCAACGCATAAGGAATGTCTCTCATGTCATCTATCTCTTTTTGTGTCTTAGGGCACATGTCTTTGGATAGATGGATTCCATGTCTGAAAGGTACAAAACCCTTCTTGGAATCTTGCATGTTGAATCGCTTCAAAATGGTATCTATGTATGAAGCTTGCGATAAGCTTATCATTCTTTTCATGCGATCTCGAGTGATCTTGATCCCACGAATGTGACCGGCTTCTCCTAAGTCCTTCATATCAAACTGTTTTGACAGCCATACCCTTATGTCTGACAAAACCTTTACATCATTTCCGATGAGCAGAATATCATCTACGTATAGTACTAGGAATACTAAGGCAGTTTCGTCACACTTCTTATACACACAACTCTCGAAATCGTTTTAAATCAAACCCATAAGATTTGATTACCTTATCAAAACATTGGTTTCAACCCCGAGATGTTTGCTTCAGTCTATAAATGGACTTCCTTAGCTTGCAAACAAGGTTTTGTTGGCCTTTCGTGATAAAACCTTCGGGCTGTTGCATATAGATTTCCTCGTCAAGACTCCCGTTAAGGAAAGCTGTCTTGACATCCATTTGCCAGATCTCAAAATCTAGATGCGCAGCTATTGCCAAGAGAATACGGATGGACTTAAGCATGGCTACAGGCGAAAAGGTTTCTTCATAATCGATACCCTCTTTCTGAGTGTATCCCTTTGCTACAAGCCTAGCTTTGAAGGTTTCCACCTTCCCGTCCGGTCCTCCTTTTCTCTTGTAGAACCACTTGCATCCAATGGGTTTTACCCCACTGGGTGGTTAAACTAGCTCCCACACTTGATTATGATCCATTGAGCCCATCTCGGCTTCCATAACAGTTTGCCAGGATATTGAATCCTTATCATGGACCACCTCTTTGTAGGACCAGGGGTCTGATTCACTATTCCCAGGGATCAAATCCGAAGATTCTCCTATCCCCATGAATCTCTCAGGTTGTCAGACAATCCTCCCAGTACGACGATGTTCCGGTTGTGTCAGTGTGACGCTTGGTATATCAACTTGTACAGTTGGTATAGGAGTTTGCCCTCTTAATTCATTTAAGGTAATCTCACTTTTGGGCTTTCGATTGTTCATAAAGTCTTCTTCCAAAAATCTAAAGTGCGTACTGATTACCACCTTTTGAACTTCGGGACCATAGAACGTACACCCCTTCGTTCCCATGGGATATCGTATAAATAGCCTTAGCTCCAAACGTGCGTCCAACTTACCAGCTTCCTTGTCTATCACGTATGCCGGATACCCCCAGATCCTTAGATGTCTCAAACTGGGCTTGCGCCCGGTCCACAACTCTCTAGGGGTTTTGAGAACCGATTTGGATGGCACTAAGTTCAGAACATAAGCAGTTGTTTTCAAGGCGTGACCCCAAAATGACTTGGGTAGATCTAAATAACTCATCATGGATCTGACCATTTCTTAGAGTGTTCTGTTTCTTCGTTCTGTAACCCCATTTTGTTGAGAGGTTCCGGGTGCAGTTAACTTGGAAACAATACCCTCATCTGACAGGTAGTTCAAAAACTCATCGCTGAGGTATTCACCTCCACGATCAGATCGTAGAAACTTGATAATCTTTTCCCTATGATTCTCCACTTCGGCTTTGAACTCTTTGAATTTATCAAAGGTTTCAGATTAGTGTTTCATGAGGAAAATGTACCCGAACCTTGAGTAATCATCGATGAAAGTCACGAAATGCTCATAGCCACCTCTAGCTTTGGTTGACATTGGACCACACACATCAGTGTGAACGATTTGCAACACTTCTGTGGCTCTAGTCCCCTTGGCTCCAAATGCCCTCTTGGTCATTTTACCCTCCAAACACGATTCGCAAGTTGGAAGTGGTTCTAGTTGTAAGTCCTCCAGCGAACCATCTTTCACCAACCTTTGAATCCTATTCAGATTAATATGACCTAATCTGAGATGCCAAAGAAGTGTTTCGTTCACGTTATCTGAACATTCTCTCTTATTATTCGAAATAGTCGATGTTTTATAAGACGTACTTTGTGAGTGGTTTGCAAAGTTAATAATATAGAGATTTTTCCGTAAAGTTCCGTGACAGATAAACACATCGTTATGAAAAAAATAGTAACTGCTTATTAAAACGAACATGTTGTACCCGGTTTTTAACTCACGGCCAATAAAGTATTAATGATTAAATAAGAAGGAATAATAGCGATAACTAACAAACAACACCGGAGTTTGATTACCTAGTTCGACTTTTGAATAAGACTACGTCTGGGGGCTCCCAAGCCATGAATATTTTATTACTCTTTATCTGCCTAATAATCTAAGATTTCTCTCCCTTTACAATGAACAACACGTGAAATATATATAGACAAAGAATTAGGTTAAAAATCTTCGTGGACTTCTTCTGTGGGCTTGCTAGGCTTCCAGCCACCAAGGATAGGGTTTCCCGGTTTAGCCCACGATTCTCGCTCCCGAATACACATACCATGTTTACATTCCGCAGTATCCACACCACTAATTAACCTTATCTCTCTCATATTTATCCCATAGCCGAGTTCGGGACGAAGTCGCCGCCGACCTGTGTGATCTTCCAAGTTGCCATATGATCTTCACACTCCTCCAAGTCGCCTCGTGACTTGCGTAATCTTTTAAGTCGCCTCACGGCCTACGTGGCCCAAGTGAAATCGTCCCTAACCACAAGTGTAAGGTGAAGAGTCGCCGCATCCGGTAGGTCAGTTTATTTCATGCTACAACAATTGTCCCTCAAGTTGAGGTTGCAGGCTCGTATTGGGGCCTTGACTTGACCCGTTGTTTTATCAACCTTTGGTAAGTTGACCTTGGGAAGTGTTTCTGAAACGAATCGTCATCCTTGGGGAGGCGGATTGCCGCCTCGATTCCTTGAATCGGCGCGAGATGTGACGAATTTGCCATGATGGCTTGGCAGATAGGGGATGTCATGCGCCGCGAGCCCGCCCAATCGGCAGTTGCGGTGTCAGTTACGCGCGACCCTTGCGACTTTATTTCCTTTGGGGGGCCTTGAATTTATTCATATTGCACCTTCGACCCCCTCCTCTTTTTCTATAAAAGGGGCGAGGGTTTCAGGCTTAAACCCTTCTGTCTTCACCACTTCTCGAGAACTAAGCTGATGGATTTTCGAAACTTCAACGAGTATATTAATTCAGGTAACCGTTCAACTCTTTCTCAATTCTTCACTATGGCTACAAGTTCTCCGATGACCCCATCTGCCCCTCAGCCCGAGATTCCATCGTCCCCGGACAAGGACAATGTCATCATAGCTAAGCTCTGCTGCTTTCAATGTAGGGGTATCCCCGTCTGTTGGTGCCTCAAGTGACAATCGGGATGATGGAGGTAATGACGATGAGCAATTTTTGGAGGAATTGGAGGAAATTGTTCATCTCCCCATTTTAAATCTTAGCCCTCTCCATTCTGCCGCGTCGGAGAGGATGGCGGCAGCGGGTCCCTCTGCCCCGGCTCGAAATTATGGTGCCTTTGAGTGGATCTTCGATTATAACTCCTACCAACTTCGACCTCCATACAACCGACCTGAACGCAGCTACTGGAAGTCGGTCAAGTCGGATTTCGTGGCATCCCATGAAAAATATTGGTCGGTTTTGTCTGATCGACATGTGCGTTCTCTTCGTCGCTTATACAAGGTGCCCAGGGATGTGCACTTCTATTGAGCGACCTCTGACGAAAGTGCTGACCAGCCACCACCAACGATGATTACAGTGAACGAACATACCATGGATTCCAGAATTCGATTCTCGTTGCATCCGGCTATTTCTCATCTGCTCGCGGCCTGGAACCAAAGCCTTACGCAGATCACTCTGAATCGTTGGAGCTATATTCTCTCCACCATGACGGTGCTGGGACAGGCCGGGCTATATCAGTTGTCGAGCCCCGGTGAAATATTTTATGTGATGACGCCCATTGCCCAAGCTGGCGGCTACAATGTCGTGCGACTTCGTAAGGGCAGGGAGCTCGTAAGTGGGATCCCCAACAAAGTTGAGGGCTGGCATAGAAAGTGGTGGTTCATCGGAGGGGCGTGGGAGTCTGTGGATCCTACAAGTACCCCGCCAATACACGTCCCGACAGACTATGCAATGGTTAATCTTATGTTTTTGGTTCCGAGGTCGTACTGATCTAATTCTCTTTTTCTTTTGCAGTGTTCACACCTCACTCTGCCGATCTGTATTGGGACTTCTTGGAGGCTTTCAACCTAGTTCGTGATCCCCCTCCGAGCTGTCGAGACGTCAACGCCTTGAACTCCGAGCTCGACCATCTCAAGGCCGGCCTATACACATATCCCCGTCATTTCAAGATTCCTTGTAAGTAATTGTCACCACTTAGAAGCTTTATACGAGACTTATATGACCGGATTTCCCTGTGTGCAGTTCCTACTATCCCAAATTACCGACGTCAGTTACCTGCCTCTGTGATGGCTACTCGCAAGAAATTAGTACTTGGACAAATGAGGTATGTGATGGCCACTGATGCTCCTCCTCCAAGCTCGACCCCTTCTGGTCCCTCTGCCGCCGAGAAGGGAAAGAGGAAGTCCAAGGGGTCGGCTCCATCAGATTCTCGAGCCTGCTCGTAAGAAGGTGAGGGAGGAGATAAGCACATATCAATCGGAGATCAACCGGGGACTTGGGAAGTTGTTGGTTCGTCCGACCTCACAGCCCACTTTGGCTCCAGAGGGAGGTCGTCTCCCAGAGGATGATTCCTGGCTGGGCTGGGATGCGGACCGGGTGAACGAGTAAGTCTGGTCACATATTCTCTTGATTGCTATCATTACTCTACTAATAACTTGTATCTTTTGTAGCCCGGAGTACACGCCGAACAAATTCTCCCCTGAGGTTCTGAGTTTTTTGAGGTCGCCCCCGCTCATTCCGGTCGGGGTCCCTGAAAATTGGCATGCTTACCTCTCCGGAGGCCTGCAGAATCTGTCCCTAGGATGGACGCAAACGGACCACGCTAATGCCCACCATCAGAAAGTGACGGGCAATCTGTATTTAGCTCTTGTCCACTCCCAGAAAGCGGCCCTCTTTTTGGAGAAATCTAGTGCCCAGTTGGAGACAGAGCTCGGTAACTTGAGGAAGGCACATGCAAGGGTTGCTGACCAAGCTAAGACGATCCTCTCTACGGCCGAGACCCGAAAGATATTGGAGACGTCCAACTCCGAGCAGACTCAGAGAATTTTAACTCTCGAGGGTCGCTTGGCGGACGTCGAGAGTGAGCTCGCGGCGGAGAGGGCGAGCGTGGCTAGAGTCGAGGGTGAATTGGCCGGGGCTAAGGAGGAGCTGGTCGCCAGGGAGGCACATTTTAAGGAAAATGAGGAGCTGAATGCCAACTTTGCGTACGTGATGGCGTTCATTGGGGCCATCCGTATTTATCATAGTGTGAACCCAGCCGGTGACCTCAGCGGATTTGTCACCGAGTTATCCGACTACGTGCGTGACAACCCTCCTGCCCCTAGGGTTATGCTTGAGATCAAGGATCTAGAAGACATGGGCATCAACCTCTCTTTCTTTGCCAACCCAAGCCGGATCGTGCGCCCCATGCTTGACTCCGATGAGGCTCGGGTGGGCTCTACTAAACCAATCCCCGAGACTCCATTTGGGACATCCAACTTTCTCTGGAGGTCGCTGGAGAAGAGGCTGCAGGAGGGGAGGCCGCTGACGGCCCAAGTACTAGCCCGGCCGAGACCTGATGAAGTCTTTCTTGTTTTGCTCACAGATGTAAATTTCCCTTTTTTGCTGATCTTCCCATGTATCGGCCTTAGGGCCTTGTCTTATTAATGAAAATTCTCCTTTTTTATTCCTTCACCGTATTGACTTGATTTCCTTATGCAACCTTTAATTTTTGCTTAATCCTCGTCGTCTTATTGTTTATGCGACTTGCTGTTCGGATATTGCTTTCAGTTGTCTTACAAAGTTGGGGGAAATCACACCTCGCCGAGTTGTGATTTCGCCTCCAGTATGTCGAAAGTCGCAACTCGGGTGATTCGCATATTATTATTTTTTCTTTTTTATGCGACCCCCTTGGTTTTAACACAAGAATTTGGAAACGAGAGAATCATTATTATCGATTGATACAATTCGTTTACAAGGATGTGAACCTACTGATAGTATTTCTTCAGGTGGGTCGCATTCCATGGATACTGGGCCTTGGTACCGTCTGGTTTTTTGAGCTCGTAGGCTCCATTTGGTAGAATTTTTTAAACTTGGAATGGACCCTCCCAGTTTGGACCGAGGGCCCCCTTTTACTCTCCGAGTACCTTTTTCAGCACCAAGTCTCCCTCTTTGAAACGTCGAAGTCACACTTTAGAATTATAGTACCTCTCCGACTTTTGCTTGTATCTTGCATTTCTCATGTTGGCCTCTAAACGCTTCTCCTCGAGTAGGTCCAGATTTATGTTGTGGTCGAAGGCGATCTGGCTTGTGCGGAGATTGGGAAAATTAACTTCTACGGGTACGACTGCCTCGGTTCTGAAAGCCAATGAGTAAGGAGTTTCTCCTGTTGAATTTCTGCAGGTCGTCCTGTATGCCCATAACACATCCGGGAGCTCGCTAGCCCATTTTCCTTTTCCTCCCTCAATCTTGGCCTTGATTGTGTGCTTGATGATTTTGTTCACGGCTTCGACCTGACCGTTTGATTGGGGATGGTATGGAGTTGAGAAGAGCTTCGTGATCTTCCACTTTTTGAAAAAAACGTCTATTTTGAGGCCGTCAAACTATTTTCCATTGTCAAATATGATCGCCTGCGGTAATCCGAATCTGCAGATGATGTTCCACCATATGAATTGATGACATGATCTTGATCTATAGTTGCCAATGCCTTAGCCTCGGCCCATTTCGTGAAGTAATCTACCGCTACCAGGGCTTATTTAACCAAGCCTGGAGCTATTGGGAGTGGCCCAATGATGTCTATCCCCCACTTTGCGAATGGCCAAGGACTGAGGATGCTTGTAAGTTCCTCTGGGGCGGCTTTGATGGAAGGGTCATAGATTTGACATCTATGGCACTTGAGGGCGAAGATGATAGCATCGGCCCTTAGAGTTGGCCAAAAATATCCCTGCCTTGTGGTCTTGTGGGCCAGCGGCATGGTTTCCACATACCCCTTCGTGTATTTAGCGTAGGATAACTTGCCCTTTCTCTGGTGTGATACATCGAAGTAGGGGTGTGCTGAAGCCTCGTTTGTATAATTCATCATTGATCATTGTGTACCGCCCAGCTCGCAGTTGTAGCTGACGAGCTTGAACTTGATCAGTTGGTAAGAGACCACTTGTCAAGTATTCAATGATGGGTGTCATCCAACTCGTTGTCGGGGTTTCTAAGGTCGCGACTCTCACGTGTGCAGTGGATGGGTGGGAAAGTGTCGTGATGGTGACATCCATCATTTCTCGTGATCCTTCGAAAGTCGCTAGTCGTGCTAATGCATCAGCTCGTGAATTATGTTCTCTTGGGATTAGTTTGACATGGACCTGTTCGAATTTTTGACACAATATCTTTACAATCCCCTGGTAAGCTGCCATCCTGTCATCCCGTGCCTCGTATTCCCCCGAAACTTGGCAAGCTACAAGCTGGGAAACTGTGTGAACCTGCAGTCTTTTGATGCCCATTGCAGTCGACATCTCTAGGCCGCTGATGAGTGCCTCATATTCAGCCTCATTGTTTGTCGCGGGAAAGTCAAAGGTAATGGCGTTTTGGAAAGAGATGCCCTCCGGACTTATCAGAACCAAGCTGGACCCTGATTTGTGGGAGGTTGCTGACCCGTCTACAAATAACTCCCATGGTGGGCTGCTTGAGCACCCAGCCTCTGAGGGGAAAGTCGGGGTGCGTATGTTACTTCATATTGTCCGACCTCGATGGCCCATTTGAGACATCGGCCCTTTGTATCAGGTCGGTGAAGGGCATTCCTTAGGGGTGTGGAGGTGAGGACTTTGACCTGGTGATCAAAAAAGTACGGCCTATGTTTTGTCACACTCATGACCAGCGCGTATGCCAGTTTCTCGAGCACCTGATACCGCTGCTCGGTTTCGTTCAACGTTTGACTAAATAAGTAGATCAAAAATTCATTCCTATCTTCTACTCGGACGAGTACCGTGCTCAAAGCTATTTCCGAGGTCTCGAGGTATAGGAAGAGTTTTTCCCCTGGAACTGGTTTAAATAGGATGCTCACGTCTGCCAAGTAAGCTTTGATTTTATCATGAGCCTCCTGGCTTTCGGGTGTCCATTCGAACTTTAATTTCTTTCGAATTGTGTCGAACAGTGGCTTGCACTTATCCCCCATTCGGGAGATGAACATGTTCAAAGCGGTCAGGCACCCTGTGAGCTTCTGCACCTCTTTCACGTTTCAAGGTGCTCCCATGTCTAATATGGACTAGACCTTCGCGGGATTGGCCTCTATTCCTTGCTTGCTGACCAGGTGTCCCAAAAATTTCCCAGATTCGATCCAAAAATTACATTTCTTGGGGTTGAGCCGCATGTTGAATTTTCTCAGGACGTCAAAGGTTTGTGCCAAGTGCGTAAGATGGTCAGCCGACTTCAGATTTTTGACGACTATATCATCCACATAAACTTCTACCGATTTGCCAATGAGGTCGGCAAACATTTGGTTGACTGGTCTTTGCTATGTTGCCCCTGCGTTCTTTAAACCTAAAGGCATTCTTTTCCAACAATAGACATTCTTTTCCGTCAGGAATGAGGTATGTTGCCGGTCTGGCTCGTGCATGGCTATCTGATGATAACCTGCAAAGGCGTCCATGAACGACATCATCTCGTGACCCGCTATGTTGTCTATCAAGTGGTCGATGTGGGGCATGGGGAAGAAATCCTTTGGACAAGCACTGTTGAGGTCGATGAAGTCGATGCATAGTCGCCAAGTTCTGTTCGACTTCTTCACCAATACGGCGTTAGCCACCCATTGGGGTTGATCGGCCTGTGTGATCAGGTTGTTGTCTAACAACTTCTTCACTTCTTCCGCTAAAGCTGCATACTTCTCTGGGCCGAATTTTTGCCTTCTTTGGGCTATTAGCTTCCGAGTTAGA